>JANPWX010000140.1:567342-581779 GCA_024734555.1 Trochalopteron elliotii | reverse complement strand
ATAGTTTATACTCCTCAATATACAAATACTTTATACTCCTCAGTATACAAACAGTTTATACTCCTCAGTATACAAATACTTTATACTCCTCAATATAACAAATAGTTTATACTCCTCAGTATACAAATACTTTTATACTCCTCAGTATAACAAATACTTTTATACTCCTCAATATAGCAAAAAGGAGACCTGAAAAGGGAATTTTCCATCGAGCCACTGAACGTAGGAACACAGATTTCTCACAGAAAGTGCATGGCTCATTTCCTTCGGAAAAGAAATGTATTGTTACAGACATTAAATACAAACTACCTAAATGCATTGCATAGTTAGATACAATTACTATTCCTATTCTTTCATAAGCAATGCCAGCTAAAAGGATAAAGCCAGGGTTAAAACCTTCATTTAAACTAATCAGAATAAATGTCAACATAAGCATCAGCAGAGGAAGGCATGCCAAAAATAATAGAAAAATAGAGAAGACATAACGAACAATAAAGCTACTTAAAATCTTGGATACTGATTTATCCTGTGATGCAGCACAAAATACTTGAAGGCAAAAATTCCACTTAATTTTCGTTTGTTTAAAAGATCTAAATGCAAACACTGGCTGTCATTGCTCCTGTGACTTCTGCAAACAAATGGTTTCAAAATAAGTTCTTTGCTTTTTTTTTTTAAGGAGCTGGAACAGTCCTGAAAACAGGAATGTGTTCAGCCAGGGTAAAATAGAGAAATGCTACAATAGGAAGGGTTCTTGAGGCCCAGGCCCTCCCGGGCATTGAGGCAGGGTGTCTCCATGGACACAGGTCAGGGGATGCTGCTGGGACAGGCACATGCATTAGCAGAGTGAATTTAGAGAACACACTCACAAAAATTCTGCCTAGTTACTGTTACTTCCAAAGCCAGCAGGTTAATGTTCTCTACCAATTGTTATTTGTCTTAAGTTTCCAAGGCTATGAACACGCCACCATGTCTGGCAAAACAGTGGAATTACACCTTTGAAAAACACAAGCCAAAATCAGGCAAGTGATAAGGGAAGCATTGCTCAGCTCAGATTGTTCCCGACTCTGGCTGGCACTCTGTAAACATTCATATCAGGATTCTTGGTTAAGCCTGAGCCTTGGGTCCCTCACTGACTGTGCAGCTTGCACTGCTCAGGTGCTGACCTTTGCTCAAGTTCTTCTCTCTGTCTGGACACTGCCCAACTCAGGTCAGCACTCCAAAGCATTATGGGCTGCCTAATGTATTTTTTTCTCTTCAAATAAAGCAACTGAAACACTCAAAGGCAGTTATTAAAAAACAGGGGGAAAAGCAAAGAGGATGACTCTAGGATGATTATTAAGTCTGACCAACAAGTAGTGCTTTTTTTTCCCCAAAGTCTGGAGTATTAGCAAACTGATGTTCTGCATGCCATGACTGCATTGGCTGGTGGGAATCACTGCTCAGATCCAGAATGCTCTGATGCATTGAATAATTTCCTTTAAATACCTATCACTCTTTGCTTAATACCATGACACAAACTTGGACCATAAAATGACCTGCTGTAAGCTCGTTAGTCATGTTCCTCTTTTGCTCAGAAATGCAGTGGGGATGACTCTGCACACAGATTGAAGAAGACTTTTAAGAACTGTCCAAATACATTGTAAAGTCTTACCCTCTCTGTTTTTATGTCTACCAGTGGTCTCGCCATTCCTTACCAAAATTAACCTTGATCTAAGTCATTTGCTACTATGAGTGATTTACCAAACATCATTGTAATATGCAAGATATATAGATAGATATATAGGATATTACATTTGTCCAGCTAATGGCAAACTTAGGTTTGCAAGACATTTTCTCTCCCTCAGTATCAGCAGAGTATAGCTGAATTAAATGAAGCAAGAGACAAGAAGCCTCCAACCTATTTCTGTGAAGTGTACCAAGCTATTTAACTCTTTAAACCAAGATAATATTTCATGTGGACTTCAATTCCAGATCTCTGACACATTCCTGAAACAGGCCATTGCATTTGGTTGGGAAGTCCTTTTATTTGGGAATAATCAGTTGCAGGATCAATAACTCGATTTACAAGCCTGAAAAGCCAACACTGTTCCATTTTCCTTAGAAGTTATGCATACTAGTGGCAATGCACAGAATAGTAGAAGAGTTCTGGAATTCTCTCCTGATGTAGAAATAACTGTGTCCTGGCCAACTAAGAACATTTTTAGGCATGTCTCTGTGCTCACACATTTCCCTCTGTTTGCTACCAAAACCTGATTGACTTGGAGAGAGACACGGACTGGTTGGTGACTCGATGGCCAGTCTGAGTACACGGGGGTTTTAACAGCACCACAAAGGGTTAACACACACGCTGCCACCAAAGGAAATCAAGAACTACAATCTCAAATGACAAAAAACTTTTCCAAAAAGAAAAAGGACTGAGCATAACTTCTGCAAAGTGCTACAAATTATGAAATAATCACCTGGCATTTCTGAAAGTAGAAGTGACAATAAAGGGGTTTAGGTGGTCTAGAGATGATCGTCCACCAACACCTCTAAGGGCTTTTGGCAATTACAGAGATTTCTAGTATGAACAAACACCTTTTTTTCTGAACTGCTGAGCACATACAAATGGGAATTAACCATTTACTGAGACAAGCAATTAAGACAAATTAGAAAACAGTTTCATGTGCTTTCTGCACCACAAATACTTTATAAATGCCTTTCAGTGACCCAAAAAGTGAACAATAAGCCTATGTTAAAGGCTACTGTCAGAGAGACAAAGAGCAAAGACGTGCAAGCTTTGTCTACACTCATCTAGAGAAACTCAGCAAATTGCTCTGTCATGCATCTTGTACCCTCCCCAGCAATCATGTGAACCTTTGCCCTTTTGCCCTGACAGATTAAATCGAAGCATGAAGAAGTAGGATCTTAGCCAAAGAATATTACATTTTAAAAGCTGACCTAAGCTCTTTTTATTTGCCCTTTCATTTTGATCTCATGATGATGTTTCAGTACTTTCTTCAGATATTGAGTTCATCAATCTCTAACCCTCTCCTGATGTATTGTGGGTTTCTGCATTTCTTCCATTTCAGGGAAGGGTGAGGTGCTTTGCACTTTACAGACCAACTTTAATAAAAGGTTCTGTGTGATTCAGAAGATCTAGAATATTTAGTCATAAAGAACACTTGTAATCTGGATTTCCCTCACCTCTCAAACTATGAATATTTTTATGCACTAAGACTCAGAATAGTAAAAAAAAATATTATTTGCTTAAATACTGATTTTGAACTTGCATAAAAATTATGGAAAGGGGAATGATCTGGGCAAGCACCGTCTTTCACCCATGTACCCACCCCATCCACCACTGCCCTTCCTTAAACAGCTGCATTTAGCACCCTGTAAGTGCTTTGTAATCAGGTCCTTGGCTTTTCCTAAACCTCTAAAACTCACACAAAGATTAATGACATTTGACACTGTGAGTGAATAACAGCAAAAACTATTACACTATTTTATCTGAAATTAAAATCCTCCAGTCTGCTACAGTCACCTTTTCAATGGGCCTCAGCTTTCAGGCCTGAAAACTGAGGGTGCAATCTGCACAGCTCAGGACTATATAATGAAACACTGAATCTTTTAGCTCATCACTCCCAAATTTTTGAAAGGCCTAATCACCTTTGCAGAGGTTAAAAAAACCTGGTTGCTTCAATGTAGCTTTAAATAGATGGATCACTCTTATCAAGAAGAACAAAAGCTTGCAGATGTTTGAACTATTCTCATGCCTTTCCAAAGGACTGGAGTTTGTAGCACCATCAAAATCCTTGCTTGGGTGATTTGACTTGTGGAAACGTTCAATTCAAACAAACGAAAACAGGTATTTACAGAGAATAACATTGTAACAACAAAAAAATCAATTTATTAAGCAACACAGTAGAGCCAGAGTATATCAACTGTGAGTTTTTATGTGGGACACACTCCACACTAAGTACCAGAGACTGTATTTATGTAATTCCCAATGACTAAGAAGCTAATATCTCTTCCTTCTACACAATGATCTAATATTGCACACCATCATCCGAGTCTTCCTGACAAAGGAGGAGAAAAAGCACATATATTTGTACACAAAGGATCAATTTTTACAAACTGCATAATCCTTTATCTCTTTAAATGGGTCTTCCTAGAAATTAGTCATGTTTTAAAATGATAATTCTACAGAAAAAGGATTTTTTTTTCTTTTTTTCAGATTGTTGTGATGGATATAGAACATGCAAGACCTCTAGACAGACTGCTTTTTAATTTTTAATTAGAAGACTCAACTTTTTTTTTCTATACCGTTTTTCATAGATTACAGTATAGAAAAGTGGTAAAGGAAAATTCCAGATAAGAGAGGAGTTAAATTTGATTCTGAGAAAAGCAACAGTCATACAAATTGCTTAAACCACTATTTAGTAGTATTTTATGACCAAATCTCTCTTAATATTTAATGACTATGAATGTAGGAATGCAAGACATTGCTCAGCTGTTAATGAGTCCTTATTCTTAGATTTAAAGACTGAGGAAGTTCCCAACAGATACCCAGAGAAGACAATGCTAACACTTTACTAAAATTTAACCTAACAATCACGAAGAGAACACAAGAATGAAGGATAAAAAGGAGAAGAGGGAAGGAGGAGTATTATGGAGAATAGAAAACATACACGTTTTCAAGCCTTCAGCTTTTGGACGTATCTTTGCAGTATCAATATTCTCCCCTAAGAACAATATTTCTCCAGGACATAAGTCTGCTATTGGCCAATCAGCTCTGGAACACAGCAGCCTGTTATTGACACAACCCAAGAAAAGGGGATTTCAGGGCAGTGTAGGAATGGACTGGATTTCACTGCTCCAGCCATAACAAGAGCCTGTGTTTCCCACTGCAAATCCCAAAGTACTACAGTGTTACACAACCAGCATATTATGGCTCACAAGAGCAATTTCTCTCTCACTTAAAGGCAAGTGTTTACATCAAAGAACCTCCCAGAAGAGTTTTCCATAAAAGTGATCCTCTGTTAACTGAACTAACATTATTAGAAAAATTGTAGTCTCTTATTGGAATATGTTTTAGTATAATGCATGGGGTAGCACTTCATACTTACTAGAGGACTGTGCAGAATGTTTCTCCACTCATTGAAATAAAACCATTTCAATCCCACAGAGAATGTCTATATACTCAGATAGAAGCTAAGAATGTTAATTATATGTGTACCCACAATGACAGACTGAGACATCAGCTGCTCCTATTCTACACACTGAGCAGCTGAAGAAAAGTCCCAAAATACTCTTTATACTGCTGAGGACAATAAGGTGTTCATGGCCTCACATCCCTACATTGTTTATCAACGTATTTTTCACTGTGACTTGATACATTTTACACAGAAAATTTAGCTTGCTGATATCCTATGAAAAGAGATTTGGTGGGCCTGTAAGGATTTGATTTGATTTCAGGGGAAAAACGTGCTGGAGATGTGGATGGCTCTAGGGATGATCCAGACAAAGCATTTCAAGAAGGCTGCACTTCAGATGGTTAATGCAATTCTGGCAATCTCTTAATTCCCCTCCTTATCCAGGAGCAATAAAGCTCAATTCTATAATCTGACACCTTCTTTGCTTGGATGTCCAATTAAATAAATCATAGCAAGTAAAGGACTCCTTAGAAACTGTGGGTTTTCTACCCAAAAAAATCCCCTGAAGTCTCTCTTAATATGCTGATGTAAGTAAGGAGATACTGCTGCATTGTAATGCACAGAAATTAGGAACAGATCTCACGAAGTCACCCAGTTTATAATCTCATGCTCCTTGATCCGACTTAAATATCTGTGTTATCCCTGCCAAATATTTGGCCAATATTTTAAAAGCTTTTCTGCCTATTTACTATTTAATGGCCATGTACCTGAGACTTCCTCCTGGTTTTAGGAGGAAGTCTCTCCCCTTACTACAACTTTAAGCTGTTATTTCTGCTAATGCAGCCACCAGGCACAGAAAACAATTGATCACTATTCTCTTTTATACAGAACAAATCCAAGCCTGTCAACTTTTTCTCCAAGATCAGGTTTTAAATATATTTGAGTTTGACACATTTCTCTGCATTTTCCTCCCTAAAACTGCCTGCATGAGAAGCGAACTGAGAAATATGGGATGCTAAAAGGCATCTGGAATCCTTTTCTGGCATGAGAAAGGTATTTCACTTTAATCATTCAGACTCCTGTATCTTTAAAAACCCCGGGCCAACCTTCACCAAAGCCTTTGTAGCTGCTGGATGTGTGGAGGTTCTCAGATATTTCAGACTACAGGAAAGCCTTTAACAGCCAATTAAGCTCCATATCTCTCTTGTACTGGGGAGCCCAGAACTGGACACGACATTTCTGATGTTTATAAACTATTTATCATCCCTGAGCAAACACACAAACCAGACACCATAGAACTGATTCTGTATTTTAAAAAAAAAAGTCTATGTGAAACTTTGACAAGGTAGGTGAAATTTCTAAAATGACAAGTATTGAAGTTACTATGCCCTTGTTCATTTGGGGAGGACAGAAAAAGCTTTTTAATTGCCATTAAAAGGCCAAAGGCAATTCCTGCAAAGTTTTCTCTGTCATCTAAATGTGACACACACACAAATCACCTAACAAACACTTCCTTCTCTTAGGATTATGAAGCTAATCTAAATATGCTACTCACAGATTAGGTCCTGGCCATTTTATTAGATTCAAAACCAAAAGGAGGGGTTTTTCTATTCTTCAAAACACAGGAACTAAAAATAAAAGTGAGGCTGACGGGCATTTGGTTGAGTGAACTTATCTACTTATCAACCCCCAGCCCACAGAACTGCCCAAAGGAAGAGGGATAAAAACATGAAAAAAATTATCATTCTGCAATCCCAATATTGTATAACATAAAGACAATGGTCAAAACTGACAGGAATTAATTATTCCAAGGCAAAATATACGCAGCAGAAATATAAATCTCTTTTCATTTCTAGAACTCATAATGCAAAGAAGGACAAAATGTATCAGAAAAAAGAAAAAAACTATTTAAATCTGTTAGAAGGACAGAAGTTTTGTCTTCAGCAGATTTTAAATTTTACACTTTAGAATAAGCAAAAAAGCCTCCAAATCCCCCAACAAACAAAGAAAAAACCCAAGCAAAAACAAAACCAAAACCAAAAAAAGAGGAACAAGTTTCAGCCAAAAAAAGTCAACACTGTTAAGAAGACGTCTGGACTATTTAATCTATTTAATCTGAGGACTGAATCACAACAGCTTGGGGGCAGGGGAAGGAAACTAGACAGAAACATGGACTCGTGGAACTCCTGCTTGGAAGGGTGGGAAAATAATCCAGGACAAGGGAGTTCAGAATTAGAGAAGAGGTTACAAGCAGGGAGGCCTGAGCACTCATTTAAATATTTCTGTGTTATGTTTAAATTACTTTATTCTCAGTTTATTTTACCTACATGCAGCACATAAAAGAACACACCCCGGCAGTGAAATCTGATGTAGCAAAAATTAAATTGTCCTTGTCTCTCAGTAAACAAACATTAAGAGACTGATGAGAGGAAACTGATGAGACTAAAGAGGGAAGAAAACTGACTTTTGTTTTACTTTTGCTTTATGTGCAAAAGTCAGCAGAGAATAAAGCACCTTAATATTTACAGTATGAAATATTGTATTTCATAAAACCTGATGCCTGAAATAATGGAGGCACTACAGACTTGGCCAGGTCCATGTTAAGATTCTGAATGCAATAATTAAATTTTTTACCAAAGGCATTAATTTCATTTCAGTGAAACCACAGAAATATTGTGTGTTTAGATTATCTCCTCCAAAGTCTCATTTCCATTTCACTTATTACATATATGAGACAGGAAGTTCAAATAACAAAGCTGAGGTGCATTAATGAAATGGAGAATTACTTTTTGTTGTTTGCAGCACTTTGCAGGAAGAGATACATGTATGTGCCAAAGAAACTTGGGTGAGCATCAGCACCCTCTTTACCTTTTAGGACTGAAAATAAATTACTCCAACACAAATGATCGTGTGTTTCCTGAAGAGTTAAATGCTAAATAAGGAAATAGATGCATAACTCTAAGGAAAACCATCACACACAGGAATTCAGTATCTGCTTTGGTCATCAAAACATCTCTGTGGAATAAAGGAACAAGTCATATGCCTCAGATACTGAACACTACCTTTCAAGAAACACAAGTCATATTACCTGCCTGCATTTCAAGGGGATATCTTTGTTTTTGACAATTTAGAGAGATTTCTTTCCATTGTATTAATGGCACATTCCAGACTGGCAATGAAGGTACAACTGCCATCTTCTTAATACACCATATTAATTTAAAAAAATGTCCTATCCTGTCCAAAGGAAGCTAAGCATTTAGCACATGGCCAAGGCAGAGAGAAATTCTCACACATATGAACTGTTGGGAAGAGCCTGGATTTGGTTTGCCTCTTCTTGTTTCAGAATTTCAGTAGAGAGCAGAGCCATACATTTCTTAAAACGTGCTACCAAAATGTGTCAACAAAATGAAATTAAAACATTGATCACTCCAGTGATGTCTAAAGGAAGTTTAAAATTACTCCCCAAAGTAGATTTCCAGAGATCAGTCCAGACAGGAGACAGAAAGGCTGTATTGTCTTGCAGCTTCCTCCCAAAAGGCCTCTCTTTCATGCTGGTATCCAGCAGCAATCCAGATAACAGTTCAGTGCTACACATAGTCCCTTTCATCTTATTCATGCCTTTTTTCTAGTAAGAACCTAAAATAATTTTAGTAGTGGCTTGATGGCAATAAAACTTAAAAAACTATTATTTTTCTTGTGCTACAGCAGTGTCCTTAATCAGAGAGTCACTTCTTCTGAACATGTGTGATTAATGTGCACTAGAAGAAAAAAAACCCCCTGCTTGCACCAAAGCAAAGAGCTGCTGCTTAGAAATGCAACTACTACGCCAAGAATTGTTTTAAATAGCCTCAAATTTCTAAAAGAGGCTCCAAGATTAGCTCAGATACCAAACTACATTCACGCCACATCATAAAAACTGATTGTCTTATACAAAAATCCTCTTCTGAATCAAAAGAGAAAGAATTACTCACAGCACGTTATGCCTCAGATACTGAAAACTACCTTTCATGAAACACACATATATTAGGAAATGGTAACTGTAGTAAACAGCACCCTCATATTTCCTAAAAACCATGCAACATGCCATCTCTTTTTAGGTTTCAAAGCTTAAAACTGCAGAAAACAGCTTTGTCTTACAGGAGATTACAGATTCCCTAACACTGAAAAGTTGATTTTAATAATATGTTGCAATGATGTCAGACAGGGGACAGCAGAACAAAATGGTCAGCCAAGAACAAACTCTGGGCAGTTGGGTCTAGAGGGGATTCATTCTGAGAGAGAAAAGGGGCATTTATGCTGAAAGAAGCACTCTTCTGATTTATATTCACAGGAGCAACATCTTCCAATGTTTAAAGGTGCCAAGCCACCAGAACCTTTGTTTAAAGCTCTTTTTGATAAGTTGAAACTTCCTCATGGCTTAGGAACACATTACAGCCCCTGAGGTTGAAGAAGAGGGACAGAGCCAAAAAAGGCAATTAACTCCAGCGCACACCGGGATTGTTTATCTGGAAACAGCTCCTCCTGCCCAACAGTTAAACAGCAGATCCTGCTTTTTGCAAGGGCAAAGTCAGAAAACTCTGCCAAGGGAAAACAAACTAAGAGAGGCAACGGTGAACAAGGTTCAGAAAAGCCATTCAGAAAGGTGATTTCTGTGTACACATTCTCCTACAGTGACTACAATCTCCTTTGTACTGCACGAAGCTTCGCCTGAGCATGGCTGTGGTGCTGAATAGGAATCAAACTGTACATCCCAGTATCTCATCTGAGCGTGTAATCACTTGACAAATCAATCAGCACTCACTTCACTCAGAAACACAAAGGGACAGATTCACCTCCCAGTTCCAGGGGGATCTGCAATCAGAGACTGTGATGAAAAGAGCCCAGGACTTTGCCTGTTCCTCTGCTCTGCCTGTTCTGCCTCAGGCAGCTCCAGCAGGATTCCAGTCCTATCAATGCCGACAGCTAAGGCAACACTTTCCCTCAGCTGGCTTTTAAAAAAATCCCAAAGCCAGCATAGGAATGGGAGGTGAACAGGAGTCAAACTTGGTGCCCAGGTTCTGGTCAAGCACCTTTCCTCTCTGCTGTCCAGCTGGAGCTGAGGCACAAACCCCACAGCCAGCCAGGGCTGCCCTGCCAGGAAGAGAAGTAGGACAAGAGTAGCCAACCAAAGAGAAAAACACTTTTCCCACAGGCTTTCCACTTTTTCTTCCTGAGGGAAGAATCTGCCTTGTGGATGAACCAGACACAAAGAGAAGCTTACAAAACATGAAACAGCGCTTGGGAAGAAAGAGAAGTAAAAAAATCTGTATAATGGAGATAGAGCCTTCTGCTGGTGCTATCCAAAACTAAGGGGCTTCAACCAGAGAGCAGTTCAACCCTGCTGCACAATCCACTGCAGCAGACTGTACCTCTGGATCCTGTCAAACACAAGAACTTAAGGAATTCACTGAAATTCCACTTTCACATTGCAATGGGAGAAACAGCATTTATATCCTTAATAACACCTTTTTGCAGTGGAAAGACTGGCTTACACCAAACCCCAAGCAGTCATTAGGGTGTCTGCAGAGATTGTGGCATTTTCCTGCATGTTTCAAAGCCAGTGTTTGAATCCAAAGCACTCCAGTCCTTCCCAAAGGAATTTTGTAGCAGGTGGTGTTAATAATCCCCGAAACAGGATTCTCTTTGCTGCATCAGCTAAAAGTTCAGGGAAAAGGGATTATGACAAAGACTTCACCTGACCCAGTAATGCCTCTGTCATTTGTCACCTCTCATGTCAGTTTTAGAATAAGCAGGTATAACATTTCAATCATAATACTGCAGATGTACTTCTCCACTTGCCAAGGTTGAAGGCTAACGTGGCTCTTAGAAAGCCATTCTCCTGCAGGAAAATAGGTGGAAAATAGAAAGACCTGCAATTCTACGAGGAATTTCTGCCAGTTTTCTGGAGGGCTTTTACAAACCCATTCTCATCTGTTTAATCATAAAAGAAAAAAAAAAAAAAAAGAAAAAAATTAATAGAGAGAGAGAGAGATATGAAAAACAAAAAGAACAAAAGGGATGATGAGATAGAGGTCAAACCAGAATGTCTCCAGTGAAATATGTGTGTGACAGTTTTCTGAAGTCACCTTATTGAAAGTAACATTGCCTCTTGTCTTAACATGAATGCTTTCTAGTTTTCATTTATGTTGATTGCTCATGCATTAAAAAATGTCTGGGGCACCAGTGTAACATCACATAAGGAAGAGTTGAAAGATATGAAACCTTTCTAATATCTAAACCCAAAGGTACAGATACATCAGAGCCATTATTTTGTCATTAAAGTCCCATCTTTATAATAAATTAAAGACCTTCGGACCTGTATTATACACTGGAGTTATGTCAGTACATAAGCAAAGCATTTCACTATTAAATATGTACTTTTCTAAATTGCAATAAAAATAATTTATTTCACAAGGGGCATTTACCAGACATATTTTAAATACACCATACAAATTCTTGGATGTTTTTGCATAAATATTTAAGGTCTGGAGGAGAAATGTATCAGATATTAAATAACATTAACTGGTCTTCTAAATTAATTCTAAACTATTCAATAAATTTTTAGACTTTCATCTTTTAAATGTCACTTTAGCACTTTAAAATGCTACAAGACAGGTAGATCCACACATTTGAAAACAACTCCAAAAGGCAAAATCACTGTAATACCAGCAAATTTAGAAAATCAGTGCCTAGAGATCTAATTTACTGGTGCTTTTTTAAAGGAAAACCAAAATTTTCAGAGTCATCTCAGAGTTTTCATCCTCTAGTGCTATTGGCCATAAGTAGAAACATTAGTCTGAAATACCCTTACTCTCATTTGTCTGCAGTAACCCGTGAGAAGAACGGAGCACCACTCTAACATGTGTCAAACACTCAAATCAGCATATGTTCAGTTTAAATAAGAGTAAAATGACTACAAAGAAGAACTACACAAATCATACACAGTTGTATAAGATTTGAAACCCCTTAATCCTTTGGCACTTGAGGGAGATGTTTATTTAAAATACTCAGCTATTGAGAAAGTACCTTTTTGTGCTTTAGCTCATCATTAAAAGCTCCACTGATGTATTCTATTACTTGTTTCTAGCAGATACAGTATGACAAGAGCTGGTCCTCAGTGAGTAAAGCAGAAGCTATTTTACTATAATCAGGCTGGTGTCTTTAAAGAAAACAAGACATTTCAGGAATTTTCTTTCCCAGTCCAATTTACTCCTGCCTACACTTCCCAGTGTTGCAATCCCACACTCTGATTTCCTGTTCCTCCCACTCTCTTTCACACACTCAGAACTATTCTTTCCCCCTTCCTTTTCAGCCCATCTCCCTTTGTCCTCCCAGCTCCATTGCTCCTATGAATCCACCTCTCCTCCCACTTCTGCCATTTCCATATTTCTTTTAAAAGAAAACAAAACAAAAAAGAAGCCCACAAAGAAATTCCCCCTTAAAAAAAGAGAAGGGAAAGAACCCTGAAAACGAAACCTCAGAAAACCAGTGAATAACCCTGCAACTGTACCAAGCTCCACTGATTTGTATGCAGCATTAGACTCTGTTATCTCCTGCCTTTTCATTTATTTAGACTATAAAACAAACAAGTTAAGATCAGAGATTTAATTCAGTAGGTCACTTATTTGATTTCAGGATGCAAAGATGGATGGCTAGAGGAGTTTAGGTGGCTTAAGCAACTACTGAAAAAAAAAAAAAAAGAAAACCCAGACAAAATTAAGCTTCCATCAAGGAGATGTAAGATCCTTCCTAAATTCATCGTCTACAGCATCCTGGCTGCATCAACAAGATTACTGACATCTTGCACTACAAACCAGCAGCAACCTGGAGGGCCCTGCAGTGCCTGGTTGCCATGTAACTATCATCCACCATCCGAGGATACATTTATGTCTGGAATAAGAACTAAGCTTTTCCCATGTTATTGGTTTAAGCTGAGTGTGGCTTCCCCTTTATGCCTCCCTCTCTGGCTTCTCCACTCCTGTTCTCCAGGCACTGAGATTAAGTGCCTATATATCAAAGGACTACTGCCAAGGAAAGCAAAAGTTAGATTATAATCAACACAGAGCTGGAACTTCAGTGCTTCCACTCCTCTTCTGGCTGCTATCAAAACAATAAGTGTTCCATAGGCCTGTAAGACACATTCAGCCACACGTACTCTTGTCCCTTCACAGGGCAAGTGTCACCAGCCTGCAATGAATGGTGCATATGCACCTGCACAGAGCTAAAAATTGAACCTGAAGTTCACATTAATAATGGAGCACTCCAGGTGGTCTGCAAGCCTGGGCCATAATGAGGAACTTTCAGTGACACATTAGTTATCAAATGCTGAGCCAGGTCACTACACATGAATAAAGTGATCTCCCCAGAAAGATGAAAGGGGAATTATTTTTTCTTTTTGACAGAGATTACACCAGCCTTCTGTAAAAGGGTCTGAAGAAAGACAATGTGCTAAAACAGTTAACTTGATTAGACTGGAACTAAATAAAACACATCAAGAGCTATCAAAGGAGCAGAAAATTATTCTGAACTGTATATGCAACAGTGGCTAAATCCCACATGACGCCCTCTGAACCCCTGCAGACAGCAGAGCTCTGAACTGGGATTGCAGTGCCTGTAAAACCAGTGGGGGAAATGATGCTGGACTCAAGTGTGGCTGCTGGGGGCACAGAGAATGTCAGAGGTGACAGCACCAGCCCTAGGAACCAGGAGCACCTTTCCCACAGCCTCCTGCCCACTCACCCACCCCAGGGAGCAGGCTGCCCCAAGATCTGCAGGGACAACCTGCAGGCAGGGGCAGGACAAACACAGGAAGGAGAATCAAGGTCTCCTTCAGATTATAAGAAACTGAGCCCTCATTTGCTCTGCTTCACACCTGCTCTGTCCACTGGCAAGTAGGGAGGGACATGGAAACACTCTGGGACTTTTCACAGGGAACTTGCTCAGGTCAGAGGATGACAGAGGGTCTGTAGAGGATCATTCCTACTTCAAAGAGCCTGGGCAGTGTGTGTTCAGGGAAGGACAAACACAGGACACAAAAGTGATGCCCCATGTTACCCATGCAGCTGGCCTTCACATGGCCCTGCTGCGAGGCTGTTCCAGCAGACACCACACAAAGGCTGCACAATGGCTCTTGGTGTTCTCTGCCAAAATCCAGCCCATCCACTTGGTGTTCTCTGCCAAAATCCAGCCCATCCACTTGGTGTTCTCCCCAAAATCCAGCCCCTCCACTTGGTGTTCTCCCCAAAATCCAGCCCCTCCAC
>JANPWX010000140.1:478851-567332 GCA_024734555.1 Trochalopteron elliotii | reverse complement strand
TATAACTTACTTAGACATGTTTTCATGCTGAGAAGCTGGAGAAGCCAAAGTGCTGCTTAAGGGCCATTTGAGACACTTTTGCACCTAATGAGGCCAGCATATTTTTTGCAAGATAGTGTTATTTTCTTTTTTTTTCCAAGCATTCCTACATGGAAACTGATAACAGCTTCTGAAATACCACAGCCCGCATGCTATCACCCAAATAAATCATTGTACTTCTGGGGGGAAAAACAGCTCCTGGAATAGGAATAATGGAAAAACAAATCCAAAAGCCAAAAGCATATAGGAACTAAGTGAAAAGTTGTTATTCCCATCAGTGTCAGGCCTTGATGGCAGAAAGGATTAATCCTGGTACTAATTTGAAGACCTAATCCTGATCGTAATTTGAAGACTTCTATGAACTAACACTAAACATACCTATTCTAATATTTTTAAAATTCATTTTCAACGAAGCCTGACCACTCACTCTAGCAAGCTGCTCTCAGAAGACAAGGTTACTGTTTTTCACATCACCTGAAACACGGTCTTCTGTCCCTAACAGGTTCTTTCTGAAGAAACAGTATGTTAGCATTCATTACTGTAACCCATTGATGTATATTTGATTTGTGGTTTTCAAGTTTTCAACCACTTTTCTTTGATGCAATGCATAATCAGCAGTAATTAAAAGACTACCTAAAAAAATGGAAGCCTCTGAACAAATTTTGTGATAAACCATCAAAGCAGTGGAGTTTGAAGTAAAGGCCTGAAGGGTAAGAAACAAACTAAACTTGAAATAACTTAGGTCTCTAAAAAACATGGCAAGAGTGGGGGAAATCTCTACCATTAAGAGCCCTGGAAAGTTTAATGAAAAAAAATCATCAGACAGAGCTTGTTTACCTGGATGCAGAATTAAACCAATGGGTACTGTCATTCTTGCACCAGAATAAATTGGAACTTTTATGTTTCTGTGCTGAAAATGGTTCAACTGTAAAATCATACTTCACAGCTCAAGGCAAAATGATCCCACAGGAACCTTAAAGGAAAAGCAATGTATTTTGGATCACTACCACTGACCTGTGGTCCACGGCCACCTTAAAATCCTCCTTTGAATGAATCCTTGAGAAGGAACTAAGGGAAGAAGTCATGCTGGCAGCAGGCTTGAGCTCATGGTATGTCCAGGCCATACTTCCACTAAGAAATGTACACTTGCTCACACATGCCAAGAGGCTGCAAAATGCTTCTGCAGACAATTTTCTTCCATTAATAATGGGAAGGTTGCATGGGTACCTTATGCTTTAGAATAAGCATGCATCAATCATTTATCTAATTTTTCTATTACACTTAATGCCAAATTTATCTAATTATGGATTACTAATGAATGACTAGGAGCTGGAAAATACGAGCTTTACTTATTTTTACTTAGTAGATTAAAACAATTGCCAATCTGCAGGTGGAAACGTCTACAGCAATTCCTGTTCACTTTATTTAAAAATTAACGTTATAATTTCAAAACCTTTTGAGAGTCAATTGCCTCCAAGCACACTCTTACATCATTTCAAAGCTCAGATCCTTGAGCTTTAAAAATAATACTTGAGTTTATCCTTGCAGGCAAAGAATTCTGCTGAAAACTCTTTGAAAATGTTTGAACAAGCAATTTGATGAAATGGTAGCAAAAAGTTCACAGAGGCAGGCTGGCAGTCACAGAAGTCACAGTTTTACCAGTGTTCCATGAAATTCAGCTGCAGACAACAGATCCCTACATAGCTGAGAGTTTTTCAAACAGACAGGAGCAGATCTGTCAAATCAACAGGAGAGCTGGGAAAGGAACTCTGAACTACTGCAACACCTGAAACCAAAAATGTAGAGCTCAAAAATGGTTCTGAACACATCTAAATAAAGAGTAATATAAGTGTTCAGTCCTCATTAGCATTTCCTATGTATATCAGTCAGAAATGCTGCTACAACTCCTTGGAACAATAAAATACTGTAAGCATTTTTTTCACTGGAAACTGCAAATACAGACAAAAGTTATTGCATAGTACAAAGATAAAAGACTGCCTTCTGAATTCAGCTACTATTAACACTTGCACCTGGTGGTTACATAATTAAATACAGAAAACAACAATTGTACCCTAAGAGAAACTTAATTAGATTAGGCATGTAGTAACAAATGCAAAATTACCATCATTAGTATGTCAGTGCACTACAAATGGAAATGCTTAAATGCCAAGCCCACAACTCCCATTTCTGATTTATTCCCACAGATGAGGAGGAGACAGTCATTTGCTGCCTTTTGTAATTTCAGGACAACTGCACCTAGGTGAGATTTACCCAAAAAGGAGCAGGCAGGAGTACTGCTGGCATCTCTCTCCCCATAAATTCAGGTGCACTGCTGTTGACAGATGTTTTGTGCTACAAAAGCAAAACCAGATTGGGCAGTGTGGAACCAACTAATGAGTCTACCAAGCTCCTGTGTGTCCTGATCCTTTCACAGACACCTGCTTTGCTCACAGATGAGGCAGTGAATGATATGACAGCTCCTTCTCCCCCAGCTGAAAGCAACAGGAATCGTTTAATTGCTGGCTTAAAGCTGTGCCAACAACTAAAAGATAGAAATTAAAATTTCAGGGAAAATGTTTCAATGGCATGAAGGTCTAGGTAGTGATGAACTTGGAAAGATTGCCTATGGGAGCTGCAAAGTAACAACCAAGAAGACAAGGAGGAGTTTGAGAATGATCCATCAAGAGCGACCTAAACAAAAGTGATACTGTCTGAAGGAGTCTTGCTTTCCCCTGATTATATATAGAATATATATATATATATATATATTTGGTTTTTTCCCCGATTATATATAGAATCATTTAAAGTAGCTGGAGTACCCTTCCAGACCTGCTAAAGGTCTGCTTGTATGCAAAGTCACATGAGGGAAAGGAATTATTATAATTTACCCACAGTTATAATCAAACAAGTACTTTCCCAGTTGTCTTCTACCATCTTAGGGGGAACTGCACTCACAAATCTTCAGATCCCACTACCACAACAGATCAGACTCAGTATGACCAAAGACAACCCTGGATGTCACAAACTTGTGATCCCAAAGGTTCTATTTCACATCAAATGGACACACCACTGCAAGTTTGTAGTTCTCTAAATGCCAAGATACTCCAATTTGTCAGGAATTAAAATGGATGTTTAAATGCTTCGTATATTTAATCAGCTTTCCTCAATTATTACCCTACAAATACTCCCTGAGTTTAAGGGCATTAATTTGCCCAAAAAAGCTCTTAGGGACCACAGCAGCCTTCCTGGATAGTTCATGCCTGTGAAATAATTTAAACATTACCACTGGAATTGTAGAGCCAAACAAGTCTTGCTTGCAGTTGTCTCCCCTGGCAGGACAGATATTTAACTAAATCTACCACCTAAAGCTACATATTATTTAAACAGCTTTTTTGGTATGAGTTCCAGAGGAGACCTGATCCAACTTGTTGTTCAATAAGTTGGATTTAAATAATATAAACGAGAGGAACATTTGACTAAGAATTCAGGTTGTTTTTAGGAAAGTGCAGCCACATTCTTTATCCTTGATGGCAAACCTGTCACCAGGTGAGTGTGAACTCTGCCATACTCGTCCTGCAATACTAAAATTTGCAATCTCTCCTCCCAAAAGGTTAAAAATCCTTCTCTTTATTAAGAAAACCCAGAGAAGCACCAGACAAAGTTGTGGTCTGTCATTAAACTTTACCATGTAGTTAAGAAATAAAAATTTAAAAATAAAAGAAAGAAGCCTGGTTTATGACCTTTTTAAGGAAAATCAAGGTATTATGGGTAATAGATAAGATTGTTTCTGGAGAAATCTACAGATACATAAGGTTACCCAGCTGTGCAGCCATGAAATGTATTTTTCCTGATTAAATATGGAACTATAGCAACCAAGGGTACCATGGCCTCACATATGCTGTAATAATGAGACATAATGAAGGGTCTTCTGGGAGCTCTCCCACTACTGCTAAAATTTTATAGCATCAAATTTGGGAACTAATTTTGAAAAAGAGAGAATGATATTTAATATTTGATGTGCATTGGTACTTCTTTCCTTTAAAATCAAACAATTTCCTCTAAACATCCACATTCTTTATGCTGAAAAAAAACCCCAACTGCTCCTGCTGAATCCAGTCTCTAAGGGAAAGATAATAATCTCATATGAACTTTACAGTATTTGCCAAGTATATCTTATTTGCAGATACCATCTTATTTGAATAATCATATGTTTGCAATTTTCCAGCTCCTGGTGAAAAACTGACCTGTCATCAGAGCAAATTTCCTTCAAAGCTCACACATGACTGTTATCTGTACCTGGTGTTACTTAAGAACATCCCTTTTTTGGGACTCATTCCACCAGTTATCTACATATAAATTTATAAATGTAAGAGCTGTTGTCTTATTTCATGGACATGTGACTTTTCCTTGCTGTAAAAAGTGACTTGAAATAATTTTCTGATTAATCTTCCAATTCTTTGTCCAGCTGCCATTTCAAGGGAGAAGTTTTCTGCTCTCTTTTGTTCCCTGCAAGGCCAGGCAGTGCTAATTGCTTGTGAGCCCAGAGAAGGGGGGAAATTCCACCACAGCTGGGTTATAGCTGGATTGAACAGAGGCCCCATCCTTGCACAAATAAGCCCCATGGAGAAATTACTGCTCAGTCATCAAGGGTGAAGAAATACAAAGAAGGGAGTAACACCAGGGGTTTTATCCTTTTACAGCAACAATACCACCTTCATTCCTAAAGGCATGGAAGGGCAGACAGAGTGACCACTGTGGTACAGCTGGGCTGGGTGAAACGTTTTAAATCGAAATGGTGATGGGAAGATAAACAAAGATGACAACCACAACTGTAAGCTTTCATAAACTTTCCTTCAGTTGCAGCAGCTCTGAAATTGGCAGTTCTCTTTGATTTGCCTGAGTAATGAATTCATTTGGCTTTAAGAAATTACTGCCTGCTCAGAACACTTTTCCCTTCATCCCAGCACAAACTGGTGGAAGGAAGAAGTGCCACTACCAGCATTTAGAGGCTGATGATATGATTGAAGATGAGAGGGACTGGTGACTAAAGCTGTGATTAGGATGTGGCATAAGAATAAAGCTGGCAATGAAAGGGCACATGCAAATTCAAAGAGAGAGAATCTGGGAAATTGGCCTGGGACTAAAACTGGGCCATTTCCCAGTAAAGAAATGGGATGGTAAACCTGGAGCAGAGAGGAGCTGTGCCTAGCTAGACATGGAGACTTGTTTTTAGAAGTTAACAGTGAACTAAGAAGTTAGAAAGGGGACACACTTCCTGCACCCCAAATGTTTGAGAACACAGTCTCACATTACCATCTGCCCAGCAGGAGAGGAAGTTATCACTCATCTCTTCCCCCCCACACTTGTTTCCACACCCATCACTCCTCTCTCAATCAGCTCTCTGCTCCTTAATCACATCAAAGCACCTTTTTAAGACCAAAGTTTGAAATTGTCTAAGTAAAAATGCTCCCTAAACCCAATTCCTCTTTAATATGTAAATTTAGGCCTGCAGTCTTCCAAATGGATGGGAATAAGGGAGCAGTAAACTGTAAAATGCAGGTAGTGGGACTGGGAACAAGAAGTAGAGGAGAAGGTGGGAATCTCAAGGTGGATTTCAACCAGATGATTTATAGTTTGGTTTATAGTTATCTAAACTAAGATACAAGTTCCAGTTTGAAGAATCCCTTGGAATTTATCAGACCTACTTTTGGAAACAAAAGGACTTCTTCCATTCTTCAACTAAATCAGCCCCCTGCTCTATAGGCTGGGTCTTAAAATTAGAATTCTGATGTGAACCTCTGGGTTTGGGGTTTTTTCCTTCTTCTTTTGGTGAAGGTAACACCATTATTTTGGGGAAGACAAACAAACTACCTACGAAATCTTTACTTTACTTATCAAATCATGTACCAAACTGCTGAGTACCCTAACAATTACTGGTTTGCAGACCAGACTTGACGTGTTTAACAAGGAAACCCTGGATGACTGAGATGATATTCCAGCTGGAAGAACAGTGAAGTTGTACAGTTAGAGGCAATATCATACACATACACACATGCATAGAGCCTGTGAGCCTCCAGGCAACTGGAATTTTGGCACTTCCTAACTTTAAGTACTTGGATTTGCACCTTAATAACATTCTTTTAACGCTCTGTGTGTGTGTGTAATACACTCATAGATCGCTCAGCCAAGACAGAATTGATTTAATCAACCACATTTGTGAATTATTTGGGAAGCTTACCCCAGTTTGCTAAGTTGCAGCCCTGCCCAATAAAAATTAAAGCAGATGCCTCGGTGAAGCCCAGAGAAACAAGCTGATAATGTAAAAGGAACAGACTGAACTGTAACAGAAGTGTGACAAAAAATATTTTGTTCTTTGCTACTGTATATGTAGCCAAAACTACAACACTACAGATCTGCCAGTCCAAATGGCACAACCATCATTTTAAAAAGAAAATCAACTTTAAAGGGAACTTGAATTATAAACTCTACACATTATGAGGCATTTACAGGAAGAACATGAAGGAAAAATAAGTAAATTAGGTGAATTTGTAAAGAAAGGAGCTCCAACTATTCTACACATAATCATAAGGTAGCATTTTTTGTAGGAGAATCATTGAAATTCTCCAGCTGTTGCAAGAGGCTAGATTTGATTGATAATAAAATTAGGTATTTTCTTCATCCAAAAGACTTTTTTTAATCATCAAGTATTTTAAAATACTTTGTTATTAGTACTATACAAATTAAAATTAGAAATAAACAGTGTTTCTCTAACACAATGAAAAAAAGGCCCAAGTAAAAACAGTAAATTCTGTATATTTAGAATTATTAATGGTAGTAGCCTCAAATACATCACATTTGTTTTATATTCAGATTTTCTCCCCTTAGTATAGAACTGTTTATCTAGCAGTAGTTATTTCCAGTTGGTAGTCCTGCCATTCCCATAGAGAATTTGCTGCATCACCAATTAAGGTCTAATTGTCAGAAAGTTGCTCTCAGTAGAGTATGTTTTCCCTTTCTCCAAACATCACCCTGTTTTTACCAAGAACATTTTTACAAAAATTAAAACTCCTCTTCCTTCCAAATAGGAACCAAAATTTCTACCTGCAAAACTGATCTAGGTTTTTTACAATTTTGCTTTGCCTTCAGGGAGCTGATTTTTGCTCTTTTCTACACGGACCTTTTGCAAAACATACTGTTTCCTAGGCTCATTTTCCAGCTGGAAACTGGAGAAAACATTACTTCTCTGTTCACAAAGTAATTAGGTCTGTGGAGTATTTAGGCTCTGTGATAATAATGCTCACAGAAATGAGGTTTGCCATGTGTTTTCTTTCATATCAACACCATCTTCAGCAGTCACTGGCCCTGGTCACTTCACATCTCAGGTTACTGTTTCCCCTCTACGTCTGGTTTTAAAAATTAAGTCCAAATTGTGCTACAAAGTCATTCAGGCTAAACTTGAAGCCCTAAAAAGGGCAGGGAGGGTTTTATTTGTTTCTTAAATCACAGAAGCTGTCTACCTTGTAATCTTCCATATGTAATTAGAATGAAAATTAGCAACTCTAAGCTGCATTGCCACCCAATATTATCAATTCAAACAGATGAGCAACTGCAAAGAGAGACTTGTACATGGAGGTCTTCCACTAATGTTTCTTAAAAAGCAGTTCCACGGATGTAAGAGTTTTAATCCTTCGTTACCAATCACAACATTTCATTTTCTGTAGTATGCTACAAGTTCATTCCACTTCACATTGTCTGATACAGGGCTCTTAAAGCTGGAAGGAAGAAAAAAGCACACTGAAAACAAAGGAGGACAGATTTTTCCAAGACTCAACTATCTTGCCATCTACTCTGCTGGAGATTTTCTTGGCTTTTGAAAAGCTGCATATTATAATCTCTGAGCACTTTGCTTAGAAGAAAGAACTTTGGAAAAATGTGATCAGGAAAAAACGATTCATAAATGAGTGGTGAAGCTCTGCAGAAAGAGCAGAAAATTTGAAATAGAAGGTGAGAGGTGAATGCAGACCTGATTTCATATTCCTTCATTCTGTGCAGCAAGAGGAGAGTTGTGAACTCTTCCTGTAATATCTGTAATTTCAATACTTGGGTTTTCCTTGGCTCTGTAGTTTAATCCTGAGTTTTATTCAAAATTGTCTTTGAAAATACAGTGACTAAGAAGTAATTGCTTTCATTAGAAACAGAAAGAAGAAACCATTGTAAATTCTTTTCATTACAGGAGGTGGGGAATTAAGGACAATGCCAATCTCCAATCTCTGACCTTTGGGGTCAGTACATCAGCAGACAGAAGCACAGTGATCTTCTTCCTTCTGGGAGGTGTGAGTCATGTAATGTCCATTTACTCATTTTATTCAACGTGCACATTTTAAAAGAATAACCAACAAGAATCAGCAAACAGCTGGTGTCATTTTTCTATGCCTTCATGCTCACACCTGTATACACATTTGATGTAGAAATTAATGAGCTTGGGGCTTAGAGATACCTTTAAGGAACATTCTACTGATTAAGGACTTTGTTTTGTATTTAGGCATACCAGCATGAAAGCTTCAGTAAACAGGCTGATATTCAAAAGTGCCTCTATATCTACAAGTCAAGTACCTCCATCACTCCTTTATTTCACTTCTATTTCTTTTAATACCCCCCTGTAAAACCAATTAAAACAATTCTAAATGTTTTGAATTGCATTTCGCATTTTCCTCCTAATTGTAGCCTGGTCCTCCTACAGGACCTCCTTTCCTGGTTCTCCTCAGGACCAGGGAAATAGCTGTAGATCTTACCTCTGAATAACAGATTTAAAAACATCACCACCCACTGTTTGAGCCTAACAAAACATGTCTTTCCTGCCGTGTTCACTCCATTCTTACCTCAGCAAAAGGGGCACTGTCGAGATTGTTCGGCATGAAACTGAACAACTTTGACAGATGTCCCGACCTACAGATTTTTCTTTAAGGAAACCAACCAAATGCTTAACTTTAAAAACCATCTTCTGTAGACTGGCACATACTCAATACATACCACAGACTGGTACATACTCAAATGCTCAACTTTATTCTCACTGCAACACACAGTGATGTGAGACACTTCCAGCACTCCCAGGGATGCCTTGGGAAGGCTGACCTGGAACAGAGACTGGACAGAGCTGGAGAATAAAGCAGGGATTTATTGAAAGGCCTCCAGGATCCACCTTGGGCAGGACAGGGCCTGACCAGGACTACACCCAAGGTGGACCCAAAATAGTCACAAAATGGCTGATGGGTCGTGAGGTCTTACATTTTTATAAGTTTTGGTCCATTTGCATCTTGGGGTTTAATTGTCCAATTCCAGCTTCAGGTTGTGAGGTCCCATCCTTCTTGTTCCTCCCTTCAGCCCACCCTTGTCTGTGCTTTTGGGGCTGAAAGTTCTCCTTGGTCCTCAGCAGGAAAATGATTTGTCTCCCTGCTCTGTGAAGAGCTGAGTGACACTTAATATGAGGCTCAGAACTGCAGCCCTAGGCAGCACAGAGCCTGAAAAACATGAAAGTTAAAACTTAAGGCATCACCAGCTTGTTTTCCCTTGGCAACTGTGCCCCTCATTTTCAGCTCCAGGAAGAGACCCCCAGAAGAAGGTTCCTAAGATGACTGAGCAGCACCATGTTAAATGGAAAAATTGTGTTTTCTCTATACAAGACCTGTGAGACAAACAGGTATTTGTTTGTAAAAAGTGTTGATATTTCTAGACCACGTTGCCCTGACGTAACAAACAGACTGTGAATTGCCTCATACATCGTGTGGAATCTGTCATTTAGGGAAGGTTTGTGATCCTCCTCTCTCCCAGATTTGCAGCTCTGTGCTCCAAGATGAAACAAAAAGGAAAAAGGAAAGAAATACATTCCTTACATAACCACCTGCCTTTTCACCTCGGATTTGTATCAAGAGTGCCTCAAATTTTCAATGACCATGAACTAAAGGTCCCAGTCTAAGAAAATGAACGTCCTATTTTTATGCATTTATTTAGGTACACACATGCTAAATCTGACTTTATGAAGCAATTGCAAGATCAAGTCCAAAACATATATAGTGATATGCATATAAATATATGTGTATTTATATGAAAGTCATGTATAGATAGAGAGTAGGAAGTGTGTGTGTTCATGCTTTACTTGTGAGTACATAACACTGTAATTACCTCATAATGAAATTAATCAAAATGAGCAGAGTTAGTGCAATGGTCTATCTGAGAGAGAAAGAGCCCTCACAATTAAGTGGGAGTTCAGAGTGTTGTGGACTCAGCACTCAGTAACTGATGAGTAAAAAATAAAACATGACTTCCTAACGCCCAATTAAGGCAACGCAGCAGAGATATTAAAAGCCTGAGGACAGCAGTGAGTAGGACTGGGTGGACTAAATGTTAGATTCTTTTCATGAACGAAACAGACAGTCATGTTTCTGTATCATGGCTGGAACCAGAGCACTCCTTTAAAGAATCACAGGCTGAACATGTATTTAAAAAAAAAAAAACAAATCAGAAAAACCCAAACTGATCACATAGCTCTATCAGTTCCTGTAAATAGCAAAACATAATTTATTTATTTTTAACTAACTGCTCGGAAAGAGTAATTAGCAGGATACAATTAGGCAACAACTGAGAAATACTTAAAATCAATCCAGAGACTTCCTGTTTATGATTATTACCCATAAGATTGTATAAAAAGACTGGAGAAAGGAAGCTGGCACCCTATTTAGCCAAAGAGCAAAATATATATCATATTTTAACAAAAACAAAAAAGAAACTAGAGTAGAGCGCACATTTTAAATACAGCCACAGCAGTTTATGTTAAGGGTCCTTTGAAATAAACTGTGCTTATTTATTTATAGAGCTTTCATCATTATATCTCTAGATGCACTACGAAATGAGAAAATCCACTAATTTTATTTTAAAGCTGAACTAAAAGTCCACTGCAATAACAGAAGGCAAAACCAAACATATATACACAGAGAGAAAGAAAGAAAGAAAGAAAGAAAGAAAGAAAGAAAGAAAGAAAGAAAGAAAGAAAGAAAGAAAGAAAGAAAGAAAGAAAGAAAGAAAGAAAGAAAGAAAGAAAGAAAGAAAGAAAGAAAGAAAGAAAGAAAGAAAGAAAGAAAGAAAGAAAGAAAGACTTTGCTTGCATAAGAAGTTTGAATAAATTCTATAAAAGATGTAAAGATGTAATTACTGAGAAATCTATTTGCTTTGGTCTGATACAACAAAAAGCTCATGAATAACAAGATTTTGGGCTGAACCAAACACCTTGAAAGGGTTACAGTCTACCCTGAGCTACTGGCCTGCCAATGGAACTATTACAGCTGTGCAGAAAAAAATACATAAATATTAACATTTTAATTGGCTGATGCACTGTCACAGTGGGGAAACTTGTGGATTCCACCCTCTCAAACCCTCTCTATTTACAGAGATGAAAAAGAAGAGCATGCAAATAGTAAAAGGAGATAAAACACTTTAACAGCCCTACAGAATTGCAGCAGCAATCTCCCAGCAAAAAGGGATTAATTAGCAACAAAGGGAAATGGCCATTTGCCTTAAATTATCAGTTGTTCTCCTGGTCATTATTCACCAGGAAAATCTTTGTACCTCCATAGCCATTATCTACATACCTAGGCTATGACGAGGCAGTGTACAAAGCAACTAAGAGCTTTTGAAGATAGCTGAAATCCCAGATGAAGCACATTTGTTCCATGGTGCCATTTGTTGTGAGCACGCCCCAATCTGACAAATGCATTTGACATGATACAAGAGCATGCCAACAGACTGACATAAAAAAAAAAAAAAAAAAAAACCAAAATAATAACGCTTATTTTCTTGATGAAAGAATCCTGTCAGTGCTCCCTTCCCAAACTCCTTCCCCTCCCTCTCATGGGATGCATTTTCATGTTTTGAGCACGTCATGCACAAATTTGAACTTTGGATTTAAACCCCTGCTTCACTTGCATTTAAATTATGTAAATATCAAACCCAAGCCCTGTGAAATCCAAAACAGAGAGCATCTAGTCCTGGTTTAGGACAAAACAGGCTCATCTTCTTCCTGTTACACATTCTGAATGGGAGAGTGCAGGGTAAGTCTGGTATTTAAAGGCTTCTGCTGTTATATATACTGCTACAGGGTGCTCTGCAACTTGTCTCATTCCTGCCTCCAATTTTCTCTTGTACAACTTTCACTTCTCAGTGTCATTAATATTCATTGGGTAAACTACTGTCAAGTTACTATTAAGAAAGTGAAAAACCTCCTTTCTTGTTTTTTTTTTTTGCTAGAGATTTAACTATCAGAAGATGGCTGGACATGGCGAGTAATGTACCTAAGACACAGCCATGACAATAAAAATTTATCCCTGGCTAAGGGGAGGGATGTAAAGATATTTGTGTCAACTGTTCCTTCCTGACACTACTGGCTGGATAATCACTAGATTTTTTTAGCTCATTAGCTCACAATTAATTGACAAATAGACAGGGTGGCTGGCAAACGGCAGCTGACACATTTGAAGGGACACAACTCCAGGATAAAAGTCAGTCTGTGAGAATTTCTTTTGGGAGAAAACACCCTTTTTAGTCACTATTATAATGTGACACAGATATAAAAGCAGCAAATCCCAAGTTCAAAATGGAGTCTATGCAATGAAAGACAGAGATACCCAGCTCCCTGCTGTGACCATGAACACAAGTTCCCCATGCCATAAGAATTGTTTAAACTGGGCCTACAAACTGTATCTTGGCAGGGCAGACAGGTAGGTCTGGTCTACATTTAAGATATGCTAAAATACTTACGGCTATACAGGAATTAATTTTTTTCCATGCATGCAAAAGCCCTTGGAAAAAAGTAGTTACACTTGGCCAAAAAAAAGAAAGAGATGGAGAGAAACAGAAAAGCAGACAGATCTTCTGGGGCAACCAACTTAAACTGGGTGGAAACGATGCTTCCAAGAGACTGCAAATATAACCTGTCCTCTCTCTTGAGTTTGTAAAGACAAAATTACCTATTTTAAGTACAGAGCTGAAAGAAACTATGCTCATAATAAACAGGACACACTAAAAGGTGATGTCTCCTTCCCAAATTCTAGCATAGGCAACAAAATCTTACGGAGGTAAAAAAAAATCTAGAATTAAATATACCCTCACAATTTAAGGTCAAAGAAATCAAGCCAATGCAGAAATCAGCATGCAATAAAAATGTGATTACAGTCAGCAAATCAAGTACAGGAAAAACGAACCATGAGGGAAATAACTGAATGCTAGGTGGGAACAGCAGAGCACAATACCCAAAAAAATCCCCGCAGACAAAGCCATAAGGGAGGACAAACCTCAGCTCTTGCTCACTTTGCTTGAATAAAGTACATAAAATCATATGCTTTAATTCCTTGAAACAAATGTAAAAGAGTGTAAAGAAAAAACATTGCCATGCAAAACAGGGCACTTAGATTTCTGAAGTCAAAATCCATGACACATTTTTAAAAGAGCTTACTATTTCTCAGAATACCAAGTGTTTTTCTTCACTCCTTCCAAATGGAGGTAATTTTCTTCACAATTTTCACCTTTGCACTGTTGAACATAATGGGACGAATAATACATGATGCACAAATAAGTTATAATGCTCCATGCAAGTTATTAGCAGTGAGATGCTGAATGCGTGATAAATCTGGCCCTGAAAGTGAAATATGCCTCCTAATTAAAAATCAATTATTAAAAACAGTAAAGAATGAAAAAGAAAAAAGGCTCACTCACCAAACTCATAATGAAATCCTGGAAACTTCAGAGTTATGTGAAAACCAGAAAGAAGCCTTCAACATCTATATTTAACTAAAGACTCCATTGTGGGTTTCTTGATTTTATGATTAAACAGTTCTGTGAAAAATTGTTTCTGGTATCTTTTGTGCTTTTATCTCTTCATTCCGAACGGTCATGAAAACGAACAGACAGCATTTAAATGGGGACTGCAAGAACAAATCATTGCTCTGGCTCTGGGAAATCACAGGGATGCCCTAATGTGACTCTGAGGTGACACAGGGATGATCAGCAGCCACCCAAACCCACCAGCCCCTGAACTCGCCAGCAGGTGCACAATGTTCACCCACAATGCTGTTGCCCATTGGGTTTCTGAGCAGGTCTCTTCCAGAAAATGGTTTTAACACCCAGAGAAAGCAATTTGCAAGCATTAGCTCAGGATGTGCAAATAACTATTTCCAATTAATTTGTGTTTAGCTGTGAAAAGATTTCAAACACAGAGCAGCTCAAAAGCAGCTCAGAATCACAACACCTGTTGCATAAGCTTGGACAAGGGGAAATTTCCAGTTTTCATTTTCTGTAAAACTAAGACATGTATTCATACCTCCAGCAGTGACAGAGAGATTAAATTAACGAGCACTACCGAGGAGATCTGAATCCCATTATTGGAGAAACTACACTGGTATTATGCATTATCATAAATATTCAGCATCTGCAATCAAAAGAAGGCTTTGGTGTTTACGTATATAATAAAGTTTTAATAATTCACCATCAATATTTCACGCAGCGTGCTACCATCACTTTCTTCTGAATAAAAGAAAAAAATACACCCAGGATTTAAAATCCACAACCATTCCATTGGGAATGAAAGTGGCTATGGAGAGTACCAAGCTATTCTTCCAAAATCCAGGGGCTCCAGGCTCCATCTGCCTGTGGCTGGCCAGGCCTGCCGCCATTCTGTGTACCCCTGAGCAGGCTCCGGCCTGCAGACAACACACACTTTGCCCTTCTCCAAAATATGTACTCCATGGTGCCTGTCCAAAATCTAGAGTTCTTTGGCAACGAATTCTCAGGATTTTTATTCAGAAAACTTGGCAACCCTGAGTGAGTGTGCTCTGAGGTCATCAGCTGCCCTACCCATGGGTGCCTGATGGCACCTCCACAAATGCAGCCCCTCAGCCACAAGCAGTCACCCTCTAAGCCATAAAAGTGTCAGATTTGATATTTTATATACAAAAATATTTGGTATTTTACCTGTAACATGAGCAGGAGGGTGCATTGTTATCCTTCCACCAGAGATCAGAGGATGTGGGATGGAGATTCTGGCCACGGGGGCTGCAGCAGCCCACGCGTGGAGGAACCCACTGGTGACTAAAAAACCTCCCACAGCAGCTTCCCCACAGCCCTGAAGACACTTATTTTTATAATGGCAATAAAAGCCCCCAAAAAATGTCAGGGCAGGAGCAGGGAGGGAGGAAAGGAGGGAGGGAAAAGATGAGGAGAAGGGGCAGAAGCACCTTGGCCAGCCATCACCTCAGCCTGCCGTGAGAGGAGAGGACACATTTTTAATCACCACTTTTAACACATAAAATACAGGGAAAATCCCAACCTGACCCGCAGCAAAGGCTCACCCCATCTGCTGCAAGGGGAGAGCCACATTATCAAGGGTCACACTGAACAGACATCAACTTCTGAAGTACAGTCCAGCTGAATAAATAACACAGAAAGTTAATAGCCAAATCCTTTCAGCAGCAGCAGTGCTCTGGGAACCTGATTGGAATTTGAACATTTGCATTGATTTATATTTTTTTTTCCATGTTACCAGCTGGGAGCGAGTGCTGGAGAGGAGGTACAGGAACAGCTCTGCAAAAACAGGAACAGCTAGCAAAGGATTACCTCCTAAAGGATTATCTTTTAAACAAAGAAAAATTCAGTATACTGCAAACAACTAACTCAAATCAAAAGAAACAGATTAATCCAACAGGATTAACAGGTAAGGCTGCCCTGTACTTTAATGTCCAGACACACAGCTGAGGAACGTGAATGGTTTTATTTAGATGATTTTATTTAGTAGTCAAGCACCTTTTCATAGTCCAAAATAAGAGCTGTTTGTTCAGTTAAAACAAAAGCCTTGACGACTTATCCTGCAGCCTCACAAGCAACAGAGATCTCCTGTCTTTTTACAGAGCCCTTTCATTTACCCTTACATATGTAAGCTCTGATCATAGAGTTCTTTTAACTCCCACCAGGAAGGAAGATTAGCTGCTGCCTGTACAGCTCCTGCACTGTGAAATTTCCAGAACTGAGCTCTCCTACTTCCCTCTGGGTGCCAGGGAAAGGCATTGAATCTTTATGGGTTTGTCTTTCCTGAATTGTTACCACTCATGTAGATTTGACATGCCACAGTATTACAGTAACACCAAAAGTAAAATAGCATCAATCTACTGAAATAAAACAGCATCCATGTATTTGGAAGCAATACATTGATATGTACTTGAGCATCCCTGCCTTACCAGTAGACATGTTTGTAGTGTCTGTGACCTGCACCAAAGATTTGTATTGAAATCTACTTGACTACTCTGGCAAACAGAGTAAGGTAAGCAACCAAGTTTAAACCATAAAAATAAAATTTAAAAATGTACAAAGATAAAGCCCCACTCATTTACTAAAATCGCGTTTTACCGTATTTTAATATTTCAGCATGTCTGTTAAAATTTTTTATTAATCACACATTTGAGATTCCCCTGGGGTAAATTAAAAAGCCTAAATACTTAAAAACACAACACAGCATAAGGCAGTTCAGCAGTTCCTTTATGTTTTAGTCAGTCTCACATACGTGTCAGCTCCTACTCTGATCCAGAAGTAAAACCAAATTCAGCAGCAGTTGCAAACCTTACCTCTTGATGATAGGAAATATATTGACTTCAATGAAGTCTTCCATCTAATAAATTTATATTTCCAATTTTTGAATTTGTTTTCTTTCATAACCAACTAACCTCTGCATTGGTCCAGCATATATTTCATGTTTTTTTAAGAATGAATTAAGCATTAAGCAAAGACTCACCTCCTCCACCTCCAAGAAGGCTGGAATTAGCTGTAAGAGAAACAAAAAAGAAATTGTTAGCATTGAGCTGCCTAAATACAGATGGAACCAAAACAGAAGATATTTCACAAGAGATGTTCCATTGTTTCAGTAACTTTGCTACTCTTCCCTTACCTGGAAACATTTAATCCAAAAACAATCCCTTATTGTAAACTGCACTTACAATCTTTACCTTTGCAATATCTTTGAAAATGGAAGCTAATAAATAAAGCAATAATACAATTACTAAAGCTAAAGCATTGAATAGTTATGAAATTACAATCCTGCATTTATAATTCCATAAACCGTATTCCTTTGTGATTACCAAATTAATTCAAAATTTTCATTGTAGAGAAACTTAAATAGACTTTTGATGCAACTTCTGATTATCTCTCCTTGTTTTCTACACCATGGGACCTTGGGGGATGACGATGAGAAATCCTGGCTCCATTGATGTAAAAGAGTTTGAGCAACTGAGCTGGGATTTCCCTCAGCAGGCTTTAATTGACTCAGCACTGCAACCATCCAGCTACCCAGGCCAGAACTTGATAAATCACTTATGGAAAGCAATTTTCAGAGTACGGTGATACAAGATGGTCCTTCAAATTAAGCTACCACAATTGGAGTCATGCCAAATATTTTCCTTTCACTGCCTAGGCACAAACAGAAGGAATGCCTAAGCTTCTAAACCTGCCCTTTAGATGTGTGGGAAACAAATCCTTGTTGTATATTTAAAACAAAGTAAGAGCATGAAGGAGAGACACAGGCATTTCTTATTATTTCCTGATGAGTAAAGAGGAGATACTTCAAACCATGCCCTGCTCCAGGACAAGATATATAGCAAGATACACAAAATAAATTAGATATTTTCTGCATGTTACTGTTTATATCATTTTCCTCTGCTTCTTCAACAGAAGTCTGTAAACAGCACATTCCCTGCTGTTGGGTTTTTTCATCACTTTCTTAAGACTTTTACATAAAATGACAATTATCTTTGTTTTCTTCTTTATCAGATAGTCTACAAACACCTTTGACTTAATATCCATTTTCAGCTCAAACATTTGCAAGCAGCTTTCCCTGACACTTCAGTAAAACTGCCTTCACCAGAAAGCCAGATTTTCCATCACAGCCAAGATCTGTGTTCCAAAGTACCTCTACATTATTCACAAAGTACTTCTACATTAGTCACGTTAGTCAATGTTCTTTAAAGGAAAAAAAAAAATGCAGCTTTCTATCCAGCAGAGCTGACCATATCAAATCAAAGCAAACTAATTAATTACTCATCTTAGGATTAGTTGTCCTCAGTCACTGAGGAATCATGGAAACCAAGACCTAGAGAGGTGTTCTTGTGCACTTTTCTCATCCAAGTCTGGTTCTAATACATCTGGAACATTAGATGAATGAAAATGGGACAAAAAATCTTTTTTTCTGAAACAAAGTGATTTGGAGCCATTTTCAAAGAAGTGCTTGTTTGGAGACACAGAAAGGTTGGAGCAACAGACACAAAATAGAAAACTTCAAAAAACACCATCACCATTATCTATAAGTGATGAACATCTCTTGGCTACCCTCTCTAAAGTGCTAGCAGGGAACAAATACTGCCATGGATATATTGCCTTTGACAAAGATATAATGATGGTAATAATAAATGTGTGCAGACATGTTGCAAAGAATGTCAATAAATATATTTATTCTTGCTCTGACTGAAATTCACTATTAAACAAAGAAACAAATAAAAATAGCCTCACATATTTTTACAGCTGCTTTCAAAGACCTTCTGTACCAGGCAACATCACTTTCCCTGCAATAAAAAGTACTTATCTGCTATAGAAATCAGCAGAGTTCTTATCAGAAGAAACTAAAAGGAACCAAGTGTCATCTGCCTGCTATTCCAGCTCATTTTTTAGCACTGTAGAATACACCTACAATTAAACTATTCTAATCCTTACATGAGTCACGTTCTAGGATTTCAGTTATTATGTTTGAGAGACTGGAGACACACAGCTAAAACCTGTAACCAAAGTTTCCACTGCTAAAAAAAGTTTCTTTGGATACCCAGCCAACATCCCCATTGCAAACTTTCATTCAATGGCTTCTCAGAGAATTATGTTTCTCTCATTAAGTTTTCCTGATGATGTTCATCTTGCCAATACTTTCCAAAAACTTTTTAATAACATATAAGTCAGCACCACATACTTCTCTATAGAAACAGTAAAAACAGTTCAAATGGATTTCTGGCTGCAATGCATCTATTGAAAATGCAATAAGTCACAGGCACTCTTTTTTAAAAAAAATTTTGCTTGCATAACAGAAGGAAAAATCAAACCATTTTCTTATGATTCCAGGAAAGAACAAGACTGATTTATATTTACAGCTTCTTTTCTAGAAAGATAACGTGTCAAAAAGCAAGAATTTTTATTTCCAGATTTTTCAGACTCTCCCTGAAAGCTTCAATAAAACATAGAGTCTCTTTCCATACTTGGGAAAGCCTTACCACTACAGAAGTAACTTGTCACTTAGCACCTAATGAATCTTCTCCCACCCCGAGGTCAGCACAGCCCCATGGCTGCAATCACATGGTGTGATGTTGGAGCAAGCACGGCCTCTCCTCTCAGCCCCTCTGGGTTTATCAGCACTCCCAAACCATCAAGTCTTGGAAAACACTTTGGAAGCTGCTCCTGCTGTAGAGGTTCAGCCCTGGGGAGCTGTATGAGCAACCAGCAGAAAGTCTCAGCAAAGTTTTTAACCTCCAAACTTGACAGGGTCTGAATTGCCCCCCAGAGGTTACCAGCCTCAGGTAGAACACCTCACACCCCGTGTCCCCAGGAGCTGTGTATGTCCCACCCCTGGCAGCATTCCCAGATGGGCTGGATGGAACTCTGAGCAACCTGATCTGATGGAAGGTGTCCCTGCCCACAGCAGATGGAATAGGATGATGTTTAAGGTCCCTTCCAAGCCAAACCTCTCTATGATTCCATGATTTTCTGACTGCAGATTGTAAATCCATCTTGGCTAACCCCTTGTCCTTATTTCTCTTTTGCAGATCTGCACGAGGTTCTCAAGGTCCAGGAGACTTGGGGTGGGAAGAAATAGGAAGACTGAATTGCTACCAGGTTACCAAGGCAAAGGAAAATAAAAGAAAGCAAATAAGAGTAAGAGGGGTTCCAAAGAAATGTGAGTAAAGGCTTCCTGCACCTCATTTCAGACTTGTATCACCCTTTCAAAGTGACCTGCCCAAACTCTCTGAAATTGCCTCCTTAAAAACTACAATCCACAATAGACTTCTGGCCATTAACTCTGAAAATCTACTCACACTACAAACTTGAAATATTATTTTAATACACACACAGAGTGGTCAGGCAGCCAGCAGACTACGGACTGCCGTGCCAGACTGAAATACAAGACACACTGATAGAGCCCCATCCAAAACCTCATTGGCAATGGCCCTCAAGAGGCAACAGAGGTGAGAGTTCATCTAATTTAATTTTTTTTTCCCAACACCAGTAACATAGGCTTCAATTAAAATAATAATAATAATAATTTTAAAAAAATAAAAAACACCCACCAGAAGAAAGAGCACCATATCTGGGGCCCAGTTCCTTGTGGTGTCCTTTAAATAGTGGCTTCATGATGGCACAAATTTACAGCTCTAGAGATGCTGTGCATCACCACTGCTTTAAAAGGAGACTTGAATGCTGCATGCTGAGAGACAGATCTCCTCTTCACAGTCTGTCTCACTGCAGTGAACAAAAATACATCTAGAAGTGTTTAAGATGGCTTTCAGCCCTTCAGCTCTGGGTTTCTTTTTAATAGAGACATTTGGACCATTGGCAGAAAAAGTGTTTCTACAAAGTTCAGCCACATCTCTAAGAAAAAAATCCACTCTAAAAAAATCACTTCAACAAAAAAACAGTATCTAAACTAAATAACAATTTAGCCCTTAATGAGATGTTTATAGCCCCAGATTCAAACAGAAATTCAGTACTTCAAATGACTTAAAACCTCAATGGACTAGATATATATGCTTTTTAACAGCACCAGGACAGCCCTAGTAAATAAACCCAGTGAACTGGGTTCTCAGGGTCTGCTGTACTCTGAGAATTAAACTCTTACTTTAAGAAATGGAATTCTTTCCAAAAAACTAGTGCACAGAGAAAGGGAAAAAAGAAAATAAAAGACCTGGAAGGAAAGAATTTAAAGTAAGCTTAGTTGCTCATTATGGAATACCCACAATGAAAGCTCAGGTTACTAAAATGTACAAATTTTAATATTGAATACACCAGCACATTTAATAAATAAGAACTGGACATCAAAGTTTTAAATCTCAGCCTTGTAAATTAGTTACATTGTATTACTTTCCAACACTTTTTTGACTGAATAAGCAGAGCAGAAACTCTGGTGTGGCATTAATATTTTCATCACTGTTCCCTTTACAACAACATTCTTGCCAAACAGCAAGGTTATTTGAAATTTAGAGGAAAGCAATTGGATGCTGAAGAAGTTCACCTCAAACGAAACTGAAAATCTGCCAGCCAGAACATACAAAAAGTGCAGAAGGATGGATGCATGGGTTGGTTAAACAGGCATTTGCAGGCACAGAATTATTTTTTCTGCTGTCAATTGTGAGGAATTTAGAGAACAGGAAAGATGTGAATAGCAATTTTTGTGATGTCTCTGGAGATAGCACACTTTTAGCTTTGTTAAAAACATAGCTGAATAACTGGTTACTTTTTGTTGGCATCTACTCATCTGACAACAATTTAAGAACATAAATTCTTCTGGGAGCATGTCTTTGTCAAGTATTAATGGCACTAGTAACTTAAATTGACATCTATGTCATGCAGCCATGCATCTGTCAGTATAATAAAAATATACTTTTAAAAGATTAGTTGATATTGTCTGACTTGGCAGCAGATGTTTGAGCTTATTTTGATGTAAAAAAGATTGAATATTTTTGTCAATACTTTCTAATTGTGAAATTTATTCAAGGAGACATCTTTATAACTGGCAGTATTGTAAGATGCAAGACATTCTATTGCCTCAGACACCATTTTTATTCATCAATAAAACATCATAAGAGGCAGCTGGTGAGCAGAGTAACAGTAATTTATGGAATGGGAAGCTACATTTCTTCTACGTGTTTTGTGAGACATCCTTACCTGTCACTGCATTTCGTTTCATCTTCTCTCAAGAAACCAGAGAGAACAAAGAGCAGTGAGATAACAGCTGCACCTTTGTACAGCCAAACGTTTTTAGCAAGAGATGTGTTTGGGTGCCTTAAAGTAAAAAGCTTTAGGCTTAAAGATCATGGAGTCATTTTGCAGCAGGTACAGTAAATAAAACAGTCACCACTCTGTTTAAAATGCTTCCCTCCACACTAAGCCACAGCAATCAGGAGAGGTAAAATAACATTTTAACAGCAGACTGGGCCAGATTGGCAAAGTTATGGCAGTGGCTAACGATGCAAAGCAGAGAGTACTGGAAATTATCTACTAGTGGAAATTAGAAAACCACTAGGCCTACAAAACAAGATTGACTTAAAACACTGAAGCCACCATAGCCCAGAAACAGCCCCAGAATACAACTGGAACAGAAGATTCCCACAGAAGAATCTACAGAAAATTCCCACAAACAACTTGCTGCTCTCCAGGTTTGCTTACTTTTAATGTGTGATCAAGAGCACATCATACTCTCAATACACACTCAAAAGAGTTCAGCTTCATGTACTAAAAAAATCTCCTCTTCTGCCCATAAAACCCCCCTGCAAATAGAAGCAATGGTCTCCCCAGTCTCCTTTTATTCATAATAGGAACTACCAACTTTAAGCTCTTTTTCTAAAAGGCCAAGATCCCTAGAAGCATGACCAAACAATTTGGCTCATGAAATTTCCATCATCTTTGTTTTAGCAAAAACAGATGATGTGGGATGCTACAGCAGGGATTGAGTTCTCCATGTCTCACTCTCTTTTCAGACACTGCAACCGCACAGTACAAGTAAAAGATTTTAACAACAACAACCAAAAAACAACAACAACAACAACAAAAAAAAAAAAATAGAACCAAACAAACAACAAAAAAGCCCTAATGGAAGGCTTTGAGCAATTAGAAGCACAGGTTTTGTATTTAGAACCAATAAAATACCTTTGTGGCTCACTTGTCACAACCCGTGATTTTCTCTTCCCCCACTCACAAATTCTGTACAGAGAACAGATTTTTTAAACTGAGGTTTGCTAACGTTGCAAATAAAGTAGTCATTGTCTCTAATTTCAGGCTTGTAAAGGTTATGTCAGAGGTAGATTAAGGGGAAAAAAAATAATCAGCATACTAGTAAGTGCTCTGGAGTTGGTCCTGTCAAGGAAATTGTCTTCACAACATTCTGAATTCAATAAGGAAACAATAACTGTCATAAGGTCTCAGTTATTTTTCTTCTCCTGATACATTACCAACTCAATACATGATGTGCATTTATGCAAGAAGGTTATTTTTAAAAGTTATGTATTACATCCATTAAGCTTAATCAGTCATATGCAAAGCACCTCTGAAATCTGATACAAAGAATAAAAAAACCCACCAAATGCACCAAAAACCCAATGCAGGCAAGGCAGCAGCCAGCAGAATGGGACAGGACTGAGCACACAGCTATCAGGATAACATTTTCAACTTGGCCTAATCAGAGGCATAACTTCAAAGCAGAGGGAGCAGAATGCCAAGTTTTTTACCATACAGTGAAATACAGTAATTGCTTTAATGCAGGTCGAAAGAAAATTAACAGAAATTGAAGTTGACTAAAGCATCCTGAGAAAAATCCATGAGAGAAGGTGTTTGGCCCAGAGTACTTCCTAAATGCTCTTGTATAAACTTTCAGATGGTCTGAAGTTTTAGGCTGCAGCTTTACAAGAAGCCTAAACTTTGCAGTAGCCTGAGGACTCCACCAGAATTGCTTCTTGGTGGGGAAGTCAGACAACCACAAGAAAAAAAAGTAACTTAAAAGAATATCCCCAAAACCAAATTTACTTGTTCTTTAAGAATGGTCCCAAACACAAACTACACAAAACACTTCCAGGTGAAATTTCTGCAAAAACAGCAGTTCACACTTTCCTACCAATGAAATTCATGCTTTTCATACCCATCCAGTGGAATTAACTTCAGCTAGACAGGACCATCTCTCCCAAACCAAAGGAAAGAAAGTGATGCAGAAGGAAAAGGTTCCCTGCCAGTGCCTCAAGAAGGACAGTTAGAAAACCTGTTTGATGAGGCTGATGTCATCCTTGGGAGCAGAAGACAACAGACTTGTTGAATCAGAACCTGCAGTTTGAAGGGAAGGAGTCAGAAAAGGCTAAAAGTGGCTGGTCAGCACAGAAAAATTCATGGCCATGTTTGGTGTGTGCCCCTTTGCAGAAGTCATGCTCATTTTCCCCATTCATCTCCCTTGGAGAAACATCAGAAAAGCCCACACCAGGAATAATTTCATTCTAAAAACAAATAAAGGGTGATAAATTGTCACACACACACTTCTGGGTGATAAAGGGAAAGAGATGAATTAAGATTTCATCCATTTTGTCCATCAATTTGTGGTTTGCTCAGCCATTTAAAAGTTGCCTTCTGGATCATGAAGGTATTGAACAATCTAGCTGAGCTGAAGTGCAAAGCAACAGGAACTTCTTTCAGCACAGAATAATGAGGACAAAAATATTCAGGTCTACCAGAGCCCATTCTTCATCACAGTTTAGGCCATTTGTGTGGTTTGTAAACATAACATTAAAGGGAATCAAAGTGCTGCAGTATATAATTAATCCATTTAAGTAGAATCATCATCAATATTTAAAAGCCTATGCAAAATAAAGCAAGACGTGGTCCAAGGTTCTACTAGCACAATTAGAAAAACAGTTTTGGTAGTAATTATTCCAAAATAATTGGTGAAATTTGTGTAACTCATGCATCTTTCCAGTATCCCAAAGGAACTAGAATATGTTATCTGGAAAACAGGAAAACAAAACTCAGAGTGAAGTTCTTCAAGCTTTTGTTGCTTTTGTCTTTTCAAAATTCCAGCCAGCTTTGAACCTGCCAAAGTCTACCTGAATCTTATGACCTTTTCCTTCTATTTTTTATTTTTAAAACATAGCTATGGTACTTACAGTATAGCTTATCACTAGGTTTCATTTCAATATTTTGCTACCAAAAAACTGCCCAATATTTGACTTCTCTAAGGAAAAAGTCAGATTGCAAAAAGCTGTAATAAAGCAGCAGCCACCTTCTGAAAATTAACACTAAGTTAAAAGGCAAGAAAAACTAACATATTTCAGTCCTGAAATATTAATATTCAACATTCAGGCTTGGAATCAATTCTAAAAACCCTAATTTGTTATGAAATCAAAGATCACTGCTGAAAAGAAGCTACCTGGGGCCTTGTCCTGCCAATTTTTCCATGGGGCAACCAGCAAGAAGAGTTTCCCTGTGGTGTAAGCACAACCCACACTGCTCCTGCTTTACTCACAGGCAAAGCAAGCAAGGGTACTCATGGCTCCAGCTGCAGGGCCACCTCAGTGGGTGTATTTTCAACTCAAAGTACTCCATGTCCACACCACTGTGTTTTCTTAGGGTGCTAACACTCATGAACAATTCAGTTTGAAAAAAAAAAAAAGAAGAAAGGCACACCTCGTGTCCTACAAAACAGAAACAGCCTTGGTGTTTTGGTTTGGTATGGTTTGGGGTTTTTTTTTCAGCTGCACAAACAAGATTTCACTTGCAACTTTTGCCTCCAAGTTAGAGGCAGGCAAGCTGTTATTGCACTGTTTTTGCAAGAGCAGCCTGGAAGGAAGATTTTGACAATGAATTACAAGCTCCTGCAAGCAACTAGCACAGACTTGTAGGAGCTGAAGAGCCTGCAAAGCACTGAAGTCAACTTTAAAATGTGTCCAACTGGGTGAGTGTAACATGCTCTGCACATGATGGTGTTGCATCACCTCTAATGATCCTTTCTTTATATAGCCTGAAATTAGAAGCAGCTCCCACTGTGGTCAGTGGGAGCCACATTATAGGAGAAACAGAGAAGTTGGTTATGTATTTTAAAGTCGTGGGGGTGTTGTTTTCAAACACGGGCCCAAACTGTTCCTATAGGGCTAAATATTTGTGTAACAGCAGTCATGTGTTCCTTGGTAAGGTAAAGTGGAACTTACTAACCTCAGTATTTCAGTCAAAGCAGGAATAATGCATTATGGTAAAATATGGACTGGACATCATACACTGCCTCTCAGAATATTGTCCCAAATATTTCTGTATCCTGCTGTCAAATATACTATCCATCCTTTATCTTAACTGTCTGTTCCAAAAAGCTATAGCCTAAAAAAATCTGGAGAAGACCATAAAAGACAGTAAGAATAAAGTGTAGCCATCAACTTACTCTATCAGAGACATCAGAAATTGCCCCTTTTATGATAAAAGTAAGTCAGCTTAAGTCAGATCACTCATCCTCTCCATTTTACTGCTCTTGGAACCCACAGTCCATGACACACCTTAAAATGGAGAAACATAAACTAAAGTTTGAAAAAAAAACACAGTAAAAAAATACTGTTAGCTTACCATTTTCACATTCCCTGAAAACTTTAAAAACTCTATTCAGGAACTTTAAAGAAAAGGAAGATCACAAATAATCAAAATGATGGGAAAGCCTGAAGATATTTTCAAAGGCGTGACAGAGCCAAGAGCCCAGATGAAATCCCTGGCAATGACAGATTTTAGATTGTGTGGGACAATCCTTTGTTCCTGTCAGCTTGTGGAGGGTTTCTAATCTTTCCTAGCTGCAGATGCTCACGGTTTGTGATTTATCCCAACACCCATCAGACTGAGCTGTGCTGTGTGGTTACACCTCCCTAGCAAACAGTGCCCTGCACCCCTTTTCCCTGGCCATCACCTGTGTGATGTGAGCTCCCCATGGCTCCTGAGTAATAAAGCAAGGAGTCTATTTCTTACACCCTTAAGATCCCTCTTTAACCCTATGATTCTTGATGATAAAGGAGATTAAAGCTATTATCCAAAACTTTGCAGTAAACAGGCAATGTTGTCATAAGGTTGTGCATTCCAGCAGGTAATATCTGGTTTGGAAGCAGCATTAAGGCTTTGATGAAAAATTTACTGAGGTTCTGCTGGACAAGGAGCTTTCATTTTCTGTGAGGCACAACAGGAGGGCAGGATGTCACACTGCCAACGCTGATAACGCCGTGCAGACAGAAAAATAATCATCAACTTGCAACTCCTAATCAATAACTTCATCACATAAGCACCAGTGGGCCATCCTTAGAATTTCATGTCCTTGCTTCCTGCTGATTCCACTGGTCAATTTAGATATGGAAATGCTGCCTGTATCAAGCAGGACTCGTGCTACCTTGTCATGTAGGTTATTCCCAGTGAGGCAACACATTTCCATCAAGATGAGACAAGAGGTTGGGAGCAGAACATATTTGGAAGGCTGATTTCCCTCCACAGCCCATGGCGAAGGCAGGCACTGCCCACAGTGGCAATGTGGGACATCTGTGCTTTGTGAAGCCAAGACAGAGGATGTGAATTCAACCTCTGGTGGCAAAGATGCTTTGTGGTTAATTCACCACCGTCACCACAAACACTTCCACCACAAATCCTTTCAGCCATAACTGCTACCCAAAACCGCCAGAACTGCTCATACTTTGCTATTTTTGCTACTTTTGTTTTTCATTGTATCTAGCCACAGTTTGTCCATTGATTCAAGAGCAATATCAGCATATAAAACAAGTAACAGAACATATTTGCCCTTTTGCCTGGGCTACAGCTCAATCACAGGCTATTTTGTATAACCTACAAATTATTCTCACTGAGAGTTTCAATAAAAAGGACTGTGGCTCCTGAATCAGAGCTTAAGACTGAGAACAAGAAAGAAAAATCCTACAAACAGATAAATAAACCAAAGATAAACTGGGGAAAGCTGATTAATCACTTCAAAGTATGCTGCTGCTTTTTTGTGCTGTTACTGAGCATTTTTAAAGTGCTGCTTAAATAAGGACTTCTGTGCTTTTGGCTTACCAATCTTTCTGTAGGGAAAAAAAGGGAGACCAATACATGCAGCTCAAAAACCCTGCTGGGGTGAACGTTGGTTCAAAAACCACACTGGTCCAAGTTGAAGCATTTCTTTCCAAAATGCTGCAATATATGCAGTCCATCTAGAGCAACCTTCCAATGCCTTGCTGTCAATGAGATGATCTTTTAATGAGTTATTTTTCCTTCTATACTTCACCTCGAGGTAAAATAAAGATTAAAAGCTTAAGAAGCTCCAAGTTTTCACACAGATCATTTGAATCCATGTAACTCCCAGTGGTCTATTCCACATCTAGGAAATACAAACAAGGATGCCATAATCTAATCTGTGCAGAGCAAACACTTCATTTCACTATTCTAATACTGCTGCAGTGATTTATGAGGTAGCTGAGTAATTCTGAAAAATGTACTAAGAAAACAAAGACAAAATTAGGCAAAGTACAAACATTGTTTATATGAATACAGAGACCAGTAATGTCAAAGGATATCACAGGCATCTTATGCCATACAAAAGCACATCTGTGAGGCAGGTAAAGTATGTTTTTATAGCTGTTCAGAAAAGAAAAAGATGAATCATCTTTTATGGCTCTATATAAAATTACTTTTCTAGTGGCAATTAATAGAGAGAGGCCCCAGAATACCAGTCACATGCTCTTAACCATCAGGGAGAAATAAATTACATGACAATAAAGCCCCCCAAACTTGAGTGAATACGGAAAACTCTGTTTTCTCTTGAAAAGCAGCCACATGGATCACACACTCTTTATGCACGTTAGCAAAGAGATGGTTTGGTGGAGCCAGAGAGGATCTGCTGTCCCCAAAGCATCAGGCAGGGACACTGCAGTGTGAATCCCACATGACTAAATACCCAGCACAAGTTTAGGGTCATTGTTTGCAGGAAAATATGTCCTGTTAATTCACACAAGGCTGATATCATTCCTACCAGTATGTATAAAACCCACCAGCAGTCCCAAAATGTTACCAGAGGATGTTTGAGGCAGCAAAATCCACAGTGATCTGGCTGGAATAAGTGATCTGGCTCTTTTCTTCCCCCAAAGTCTCAGGCAGTCTTTTCTTTATACTTCAAACAAATTAAATCTACTGCAATTAATGATTATAGTTTTTCCTTCAATCAGCCCATACTCCTCTAGGAAATTAACTTAGCTATTAAAAGCCTAAAGGCTGGAAAGGAACCTAGTTAGATGTGTTTTACCTCCTCTCTATTGCCTGTGTAATCAAATGCAGTTTCCCCACCAGTTTAATTCTAATCAGTTTAATTACTGAAAATTACAAGCAAAAAAAAAAAATCCTTAATTCTTATGCTAGAACAAAGGAGAAAAGCTATACGTGGTAGAAGAAGAGAACTGGGTGACAACACTTTGATGCTGCACATGAAGGAGAGGATATGACCAAAAATAAAGACAAAATCCAATATTCCTTAGACAACGGCCATCAGACTGAGGAGATGGAAATAGCAAATTACCAGCCAAGAATAAAACTCAGCACAGAACTACTTCCAAGGTGTGAAGTTGTGGGGAGAGTTTATTACTTCAATATTGCAACACCTTGATTACACAGGACTTGTGTAGACCCATTGAGTCTTAATCTGTGTTTCCTACTCAGTCTTTTGGCCCTATATAAAAGTCTTGGTACTGTAATATAAAAATAGATGAAAGGTGTCTTAAGCAAGTCTTTTGGACACACATGGTACTATGCAGATAGATTTAGAGAGAAAGTACATTTCCTTCACTTGATTTCCACAGCAAAAGTATTTCTTACTGTTATGAAACTCCCCATTTAAAAAGAAATTATTTCATGGTATGTTCCTCTTACCTCTTGCCACAAGAAAACCTCCATGTTGATCAGAGCAATGAAAGGCAATATAATGCCTTTATTTCCTCTGAAATATCCAAAACATAAACCAAATACATCCTTACATTGTATCTATTTCCCATTTCTCATTTCTCCTCTTTGTCCATAAATGGCTTTGCTGTCTACTTCACAATTCTAAGGACCTCAGTCAAGGCCACTTTAAATCTTCTCCATCCAGATGATTAATCCCAGTAATCTCATTTAAACTGCTAGTTTACATTCTTCTAATACTGCACAGCCATCTGATCTGTGCTAGGAAGGGGTAGGAGCAGCCTGGTGACTCTTACTAGAAGACATTACTGCCATAAATCAAGGATTGGTGCTAGTAAGATAGTGGCATTTAAAAGTCTAAAAATATTGGAACAAGTTCTTTTATTTTTTCTGAATTCACCAATCATCCAGCCCTGCATTTTGTCATGTGCACTGCAGAAAAGAGAAATTCTGTCTCACCACAAAAAATGCAATCCTTCTCCAAAAAGGAAACTTGTTCAATCCAAGGCGAGTTTTTTAACTAATTATGTGCACAATCTTTTAATAATGGAGACTGGGGGGAGCCAGAGGGTAGAGAGAATACCACAGAAGTATTCATAAGCACCTTGGAATATGCTCAGAAACATGGAAAGGTGAACTTTATAGACCTTACCAACAGGCAAAGCAGGCATGTTCCTAGAGAAATATGTTATGTTTCTTACAAAAAGGCCACTTTGCTGCAAGACAACACACATGCTTTTCACCAAGTCCCCTCCTGTGCCAAGATGTCTGTAGCCATAAAGTCTCTAAGAAGTCCCTCAGTTTGTAAAGAGCTGCAGAAAGCAGCAGTATCTCTCTGAGCAAACACACCCCAAACCCTTGTCTGAGTCTCCTGGAGGGATTATTTAATCAAGGTGGAGATAGGAACTCCTGGGGTGGAGAAGCCTCATACTAATGTTAAATCCAAGTCACTTATTCACCACTTTTGTTCCAAAATGCCTGGCCTTGAGCACTTTAAAGGCTGTAATGGGATGAAGCATATCTATCTAAAACAGCAATAAATCTCAAAGTTTAAAACAAGTTCTAGACTTAGATAAGATGTCTGCATATATCCTTATGCACGCCCAATTATTTTATCCCAATCAGTCAAGAGGGTATTTTACAAAACCCTTCCCCGAGTTTTTCCTAAACTTTTTTCTCTTAGAAGATGGGGAAAGCTGCAGAGAAGGACCTTGAAATTCCTGAAGGTTCTGACTTTTGAAGCCCTCATCAAGCCTGCAGTGAATAAAATGGGGAAAGAACTGCAATATTCCAGAAGCATGGATCTACTAGCAGTAACTCCTTACTAGTTGATGGCTATTTTCTGCTCCACTCATGATAAAATTTGGTTTTCCTCTGCAAGATCAGCATTTTAGAAAACTAACTAGAGGAAGAAGAGAGGAACAGAGATTAAATAAAAAGCAAAAAAAACACAACACAGAAAAAAAAAGAAAGGCAAAAAACCCCTGAAACCACACACACACACACAAAAAGCCAAGAAATGACCACAAGAAATCACAGAAAGGCAAGACCATAAAGTAAGATTTGCAAAAACTCTGTCCCTTTTTTCCCCCAGAAGATACACCAAGGGGGCTATACTTTAAATTCACATTATGCATTTTAAGTACACTTTCATGAAGTTTTTTAAAAGAACTATGGTTATAAAAGCTGCAACAGGTCCTACAAGAAATGGTCCTACAGAAATCAGCTGTATGTGTTAGTGGGCAATACCCCCAACTTCAGCAGGGGTCCCTCTCCTGTAACAAACTGATGAAGACTCCACACAAACTGCATCTCACATGGCAGGATCAGACAACTGCTAAAAAGGCAACCATTACTAGCTAAAAATTAATCTTTAAAAGAATAAAATTGTATTTGCTTGAGGCATCTAAGATAGTTCTTTAAAATGAAGAAAAAGAAGCTGAACTGGAATTGAAGCAGTTCACGTTAATTTAAGGATATTAACATTTACTCTATCACTGCCATTTCATTGAAGCTGAGATTTGGAGTGTACATAATGTCTGGTGCACAAAACAGCCTTTCATAAAGACAAATTCACCTCCTGGTGGGCCCAAAGGATCCTTGAGAAGAAAGAATGCACTTAACCTGCATTTCCTAGAGGAAATGCATTCTGGAGGATGTCCTTTTGGTCTGAGGTCAGAGTCCCTTTCATGTCACCTATAAAGCACCCATGGGATCCAGCCAAAGCTCAGAGCTGCATGGAAAGCTCTCATGCCACAACTGCCACGAGGGTCACCATTGACTAAAGAGCCAAACTTAAAAAGATTAAATTCCCTAATCTGAGAAATACTGTTGAAGCAGAAGACTGGCTAAGTCCTAAGCATAGCTTCAGGAAACAAATCTTGCAGCTCAGCAATTCCACTCTTTACGGTAAGGGATGTTATGACAGCTCCACACTGAGTTCATATTTAAATAGAACTAAGTCCCCTCTTGCATCCTCCAAAGCATCCATCACAGTAACTTCAGCCTTTTCATGATTTAAATGAATAATCTTCAGCTCCTAAGCACATCTTTCGTCTGTTTTGACAGACAAAAATTAATACCTCTTGCAGTTACTGTTAGAAAGTACCAGAAGCCCCAGTTATCAGATGCTTTGGCCTCCCCCTTCCAGCCAGTTACTCATGCTGTCAGCCAATGTGACACTGGTCTCTGTGCCCAGCCCAGCCCAGCATGGCCCTGGACTTGGCCAAAACTTTGGGAATCCAGGCTTCCAGCAAGGCTCTTGGCTCCACAGCACTGGAGCTTTTATGCTTTTTATCTCTAGAGCAAAAGAAGTGTTTGAACAACCTCTCTACCCCTCAGTGGGCTCGATTTAACCTGCTACAAGAGAGAACTGTAGGGGCTATTCTTGAGGAGAAAAAAGTTCTGTGTATCTTTGTGTCCAAGTAGGTTCATTTGGGTGTTTTGTTATTTATTTAGGGGCAGTCTGTGTGATTCCTGTGCAGGGCCAGCAGCTGGACTTTGATGATGTTTGTGGGTCCCTTCCAACTCAGAATATTCTATGATTCTATGCATGCTAGTTGTACTAGTTAATTTTAACCTATGCATAATTTCTGCCTTGGAACTTTTGACCTGTACTGAGCCATTTTTTCCCCTAGTGAAGAGGAAGAAAACCCACAACCCTGAAAAGGCTCAATTCTCTGCTTTCCCAAGTCTCTCCGACTCCCCTTACTCACTTTTCTAGCCAGTAAAAGCAAATGAGTGCAGGAAGAGCAGTAATGTTTGGATACTGTTGCCATGGTGTAAAAGTATTATTCCATACAGGAATTCTCACTAAGCTTGTCATCAAAATCATATTCAACAGGTAAAGACAGAGTAGAGGCATGGGAGGCATCAGACCCTGACAGCCAGCAGGTTGATAAAGACCCAGCCAGCCAGAACTGAATCGTGCATTACTTCTTGAGGGAATTGATAAAATGGTAACATTTGTAATATTTGAAGCTAGCAATATTAATAAAAACAGGTTTTACCAATATTAATGAGGATGCTTGGTAAATGCATTAAGAATGCTTTATTAACATCAGCTATTGAATAATGGCACTACAGCCATTTATGAATGGTAGTGAATTCACATGTGAAAGAATTTGGTTAAAAAAAATACAGTGAAAAAGGATGACATGTTCCACTTTAACACATGGTTTAAAAAACTCACCAGAGGGAACAAAATTCATGAGAAAAGATGCGAGACATTGTTTATTCATGGACTATCTTGAAGTCTGAGAACTATAAGAAAACTTACTGCATCCCAAGGAAATCTTTTTTAAAAACTATCATCTTTCGTTACACAAGAAATACTCCGAGAATTTACTCAGCTGCAGTTAAAAAAGCAGTAACTATAAATTCTGTATAGTATTATCTACTTATTAAATCCATGAAACTGAACAAATATTAATTTCTTTCAGTGAAAAAGAAAACTAGTAAAACATGCAGCAGCTTTAAAAGCTTGCAGGAACACATATTTTTCCTCTGATATTCCTTTCCTCTTTGTCTCATTTTATTCTTTTTATAAATGACTACATAGGTATCTCCAGAATATTGAGTTGAGATACTTTTATTATGATTCAACTGCCTCATGATTTTACTCTCCATGATTTACACTTGGAAGAATGTAACAGCAAATACACATAATGACAAAAAATGTTTGCTAAACCAACCAACTGCAACTAATGCTGCTGAAACCACATGGGCAGAAAGCAAATTGGGAATTGGTAAATGACACTGTTGGGGAGATTAGATTTCACAGGATGTTCACAAATAATAATTTCCATAATGTGCTGCTCCCCTTGGTTCCCTAGGTAGCCATCTGTCTTTCTAGAAGGCAAGTTGGATGTAGGCACTGAACTTCCCATCCTGTGGAGCAAACTCCCTCTTTCCAGTGATTTGTGTGAGGGATCCAGTCAGCTTCAGACCTACAGGCCTTACAGCACTCTCCCCATGAGTATTCTGGGCTGGAAATCTGCACTCTGAAGAAGATTAAGAGACAGCTGGGAGCAGTTTTCCAAATCTTAAAGCATAAGAGGGACGCCCTGGTGGTTGGGGAGCAGATCAAGGTGTCCACTTGGGCAGGACAGCAGGGAAGCCCAGGCTCTCACTCACAGTAACACACACACACACACAAATGCAGGGTCAGGACTGCAGGGAGCCCTTGGCAGTGCACACAGCAGGGACAGGGGGAGGATTCCAGCACTCAGCAGATGCTGTCACAAGTGGAAATGCATCAGAGACCCACTCTGACCAGGTGTGCCCCCACCAACACAAGTTCAAGTCAGCTTGTATGAACATAAAGTTAGCAGCTTGTACTTTCACATTGCTCCTGACATCCTTTTGATCTGAGACTCCTTAGAGGGATTGTCTTCTACAACCACTTCACCCTTCCATGACTGCAGTTATGTTCAAATAAAGACAGCTGCCAAAAAATCCACAACCTGTAGTATTTAATTGAAAGCAACCCTTTGGGAACTGCTGCTTTTGAGCAAAGAAATAATCTTGAGCCCAAATGAGGCATTGTTATCAGGGGCAATAAGCACTATTTGTCCAAGATTTTCTACCAGAGACAAAGAGGTTGTCTCCACAATTTTCTTTCATCTTGTCTCAGCTCTAACATCACTGATATCCCACTCATGGTTTCCCTCTCCCTTGATCTAATCCCTCCATTCTCCCCTTTCCAAGGCTGTACATGTGACATTTTCTCCCAACCACACTGTCTACAGGTACTTCTCCTTTCTTTGGTTCCTCTCTCAGCTGCTTTCTACCTCCCCAGGTTTGTGTTGCCCCACCAGTTTATTTTTCTACACCTCTCTGACCCCCCTTGCTGCTTTCCTGAGCAAGATGACATTTTGCCTTTCAGTTTTCAGAGCATGCAACTTCCAGTAACCGGATTAAAGGGACTTAAATTAGAAAGAAGGCAAATATGTAAACAAGCAGCTATGAGATGTAAGTGCCTAACACAGGTTTCATTCCAAAGCTGCATGCATGTTTGAGAAAGCAACCCTGGCTTTTAATTGCCCCAATAAATATTGCCTGAAACTTCCCTTATTATCTGTCTTTCAGGGTCATCCTTCAATAAAGACACCTCAACACACTCTTGGGAAAGTCAAGAAAAAATTCATATTCAAATTAATTTATCAGGGCTTTCTCTTGAGAGGGAATGCAGCTGCTAACTGGAAAACCTTATCTGATAGCCTGGGAGTTAAAAGGTCACAGGAGACTAGGGAGTAGCTGATTGAAGAATAGCCATTATCTTTTCCTATGCACTATGGTAAGCTTTTCCTATCAAAATCAAAGCTCTTAAGAATATTTTACTGGACACCACATTGATCATTTAAAATTTGTTCCATGGAGTCTTATAAACATTGGCAATATAATTATGAAACTACAAACAGAGATGTGGAATCATACTATTTATTGAAAAACATGTAAGGCATAAATGTATATAAACACTCTTGAGATCAGATATTAAGGCATTTTTCAACAACTCAGATGTATAAGCAAAAAGTTTCACTTACCAAGACTCATCACAAATATTGAATTATTAAACAAACAACCTAAATTGGATATTGAATACTAAGCATTACCACAATGTGGAAAAAAACCCTTGCGTCCCTTGAGACTGGACAATTTAATCAGCCTACAGGAAAGAAATACTGGAAAAGTTAAATTTAGTGCCCAGTGAGTACTATTTTAACCTCCCTGTTTCAGCAAGAATCAAGATTTGTCTCACAAGAGTTATCTGTTCTCAAATTAACTTTACTCTCCCCATCCTTTCTTGTATTTGTTTGTGCAATTAACAACAAATAAAGCTGCAAAATCCCATATCGAAATTACATTTCCACTGGTGTAGATCACACTACAACCCTCCTCCTGCCATTAACTGCAACCTAACTTTTAGATTAAACCCTCAAGTTTTTTTACTTATGACCATTTGTCTTGATTTTTATCCCGTATTTTCAGGATGGAATGCCCATGGCAACTTCTAGGTTCCAGCCACAAAAGGAGAGAGTAGAAACCCAGAATTAAGGACAGAATTGGAGGCTTCACTACATAAATTAACCTGCCAGAGTCCTGCCACCTGCTCTACAGGAACTCCTCGGGGTGAAGTTGGGCTCTGCACCTCGGTGAGGTTCAGGTTTTAAGTGATGTTTAAACTAGAAGTTTAACACCCTAATACATCATCTGGAAAGCAGAGGCTGAGCAGTTATATTTGAAAAATAATTCCATCTAACAGTCCTTAAATAGGAAGGTAGAGAAAATACAGAGCAGTTAAGAGTGCAGATCAAACCCTGCAGAAAATGGCATGTGCACAGTTTAGCTCCAGGAAGGAACATGGTCCCTTCAGCCACTCTAAACTACCTCCAGATGCCACAGCAGATCTGGATGTCAGTAGAGCTTGGATAGTCATGGGCCCAGAAGCCCTTCTGAAGGAAAATATGAGCAGGTCTTACTAACAGGAACTTACAAATTGGGATTATGAGAGAAGCTGTCTGTCTTGAAAAGGAAGGGCTCAGGAGGCTCAGTTCAAATGCACCAAAGTAGTTTTACCTCATGTGGGTGGACATAAAATGGCTATTTTCTCCACAATGGGGGGGAAAAAAGAGATCTTCCCCTTATTTGTCCAGAAATAAAATTGTTGGGATACTCTCCACAAAATGCCACTTGTGAGAAAAACGAGACAGATTAGGAACAGTTTACACAGAGTGGAAAACTCTGCACTTTTGATATTTTGCACAACTCTGAGCACAGCTTTCCAGCTGCTGACAGGTGAGCCACAGAACAGCATGCACTAACTCCTGCTCTGCACGGCAGTGCCAACCCTCACCCACCAACCTCGGCACGATGGACAGTACAGAAATCATGTTCACACAGCACTTGGCTTGTTTTCTCCATGCAGGCAAACCTGAGTGATTCCTTTATAAAGTTTAGTCCTTCCTCAGCACTACTCTCTAACGGGAATTGCTCCCTTGATATGGTTTGCACGCTGCCCATCAGGATGTGGGAAAGATGATCAGAGCATCTCAAAAGACAAAATATTGGCAAACTCACTTATTCATCCTGTTTTCTCCTAAATTTTATTGATTTTATATTGCAAAACACGGTAATCCCAAGTACCCTGGCCTCTGAAAAACCAACAATGCTGAGAGCCATAAGGAGGAACAAGCCATGAATAAAAATGTTCTCAGTAAGAGATTCACCCAGCCTTCAGCTCCACCTGCGCCAAAAAAGCACCAGGTTTAGTCAAATCTACAAAAGAAAGAACAAACATCGATTGCTTTCACCTGAGTGCCAGGACTGCTGAGGGGGAAAAAAAAGCTTTAGAAGTTCAACTGTAGTTATTTTTGTTGTTGTTGTTCCTGTTTTACAGCATTGAAAATGGAAACCCCTTGGAGTACTTGAAGCATAGCATCATTGCCCGTTTAACAGACACAAAAAGATGCCACTTGCATCAGGCAACAGCAAGGAAACAACCTCAAGTTGTTTTAAACAAAGGTTAAATAACTGGGAAGAAACAGCAAAGCATTAACTAAACACAGTGCTTTAAGCACAAAACCACAGATAATAGAAAGCATTAGCTGAATTCCTGGCTGATATCTTGACTCTCAAAATGCACGACTTTAAAGGCTATGAATTTCTAAACCACAGCCTCTGAGAGGCTTAGAAGGTCAAGGACCATTTCTCTTAATACTGTCACAGCAGCCTCTTCCCTGCTGGTGCAAAACCTGCTGGTTGACTAGTCAGCCGAAGGAAGAGATGCTCAGGCTAGGCCAAGTTTTCCAGAAAGAAAAAATATTCCGGGCCAAAACAGGGGCTTTTGGTGTTTTTGCTGTTTTTTTTTTTTTTTATTTAGATGGAAATATATATTTAGATGGAGATACAGTGAAGGAGCATTTCTTTGGGTTGCTTAACCAAAAAACAATCCTATGCTAATATCCTCCCAGGCAATTCCAAAAGGAATATCATTTCTAAGAATTTGCAAGCATCTTTATCTTAGCAACCATGTCAGCCTTCCTAGGAAATGCCACTGCAAATGTTGGTTGGTTTGTTTTGCTATTTTTCATTTGTATCTTTGCTTTCTCCTTGTACAAGGAGAGAAAAAACTTCTTGCTACAAGGCAGGTACTCCTCCCTTCTTCTACACCTGGGGTACTGAACTGCAAGAAGTTATGCCCTTAACAGTGGTCAAAAGCCTATTATTTAGAAGTATTTACAGGATTATTTAAGAAAGATTCTCTTGTTATTAACATAATGTACTTATTTAAAATAAGACAGTGGAATCCAGCTTGGGCACTCAAAGAATCAATTTCAGTGACTCATTTTTTAAGAGTTGCTATATGAGTTACCAGCTAAGTCCCATCACAGTCAGTGGAACTTCTTTGAGGATACCTCAGGATTATCCAAAGTGAAGTTCAGAAATTTGACAGAAATTAAGAGTGCAACTTACACACATAAAGAGTGAAGAGTTTTCTACACTCTAACATATGATATGGAAAATATGTCAGCCAATCTTAAATTCTAATTAAAACGAGTGAACGCTGATTGCCAGAGAATGTGCAACTTGTATAAACAGATATTCCCCCATACTTTCACAGCCACTGAGGATGATTATTCACACAGACAACTCCAGGAAATCTATTTCAGCATCTTTTATTATGGACTAAAACTGAATCCATGCTCTGCAACAATGGAAATATTGTTAACAACATTGCCTCTAGAGAGGGCTGGGGCTGGATTTGGGTCTAAGACCCTAATTAGCTGGTTTTCCATCATACTATTTTTTGCTGTTGGCTTCAGTGCTATCAGTTGTAATTAAAAACATAAAGTATTACAACCCTGCCTCCACAAATCAATTCCTAAATCATTGCAATGCAAGCCATTGTCCAAGTATATATATCTTAAATATTACAAGTGTTATCCAGGCTTCACGGGCAGTCATAAATCCCCTCTGATTTTTCTTTCTAAAGCAGCCTTGACTTCCCAATCCTGAAAATATACTACTTAATTGCCTGTGTCAGACTGAGTGTCACTGCTGCTTCTGCCACTAACTGGAGGGCTAAACAACTCCATGGTCCTAACAGACTGTGGAAAAAAAACCACTCAAAAACCATTGTTTACAATGAAAAGAATCACAGCCTTCAAGTGCAACGATATTGCCTGCTCCTCCAGACACCCCTGTGACAGCATCTAGGGACAAAGCAGAAGACATTTTCATCCTTGCCAAGTGCTGCCTCAAGGTCACAGTGGCCCAGAATTGCAACACTTTGCAAATTTTGACAGGGTTTGATAGGATTTTTCATAATCATATTATTGCAATACTCTAATGGCTGGACAAATGGCAGTTAAAGACCTCCATGCTTCCAGTTCCATCCAACACTTCTCTGATTTACAGCCTCAGAAAGTGAAAAATAAAAAGATCCAAAAGATCCACCTATTCTTTCAAGAAGAAAGGAAAGAAAATCGATACCTATTTCACCTCTACAAATTCAGGTCCTCCAAAAACAGAGGGCCAGTATAATGAAGCAACTGAATGAAGTAAAAATGAGGCTCCAAGTGTCATTTATTCCCAAAGGATGGCCCAGTATGCATACTTTGTACTTTCCAGCAAGGCTTGTTTGACAGTTATATGGAGGCTTATAGAGAGTTTGAAGTCCACGTTGCTTTTTCCATACAACTTCTTACTGGTTAATGTTTTAACCTGCCCCCTGCAACTGCCTTTTCCACATCCTGCTTCCAGGACATGAGTGCTCCTGCTGACAAGCTCGTGCCTGCTAATCTCAGCTAAAAAAGACAGGCTGCCACTTCGTACGGAAGCAGCAGAACAAGATGTGAAAGGTCCTGCCTTCGGGAGATGCACTTGCTCCTCCCCTTTCCATACACCAGCCTGGGAATGGAGCAGAGAAGGCCCAAGCCCAGGGAAAGTGCTGATCTTGGCACAGGGCACGGAGAGCAGCAATGCAGGAACTCATGGGCACAAAACTGGGAGCAGGGAATGCAAGTGCCCAAGTAAAACCAAGCTCTGAGATCTCCCACTCCCCTCCAGATGTTCCCACCTGTGCCTTTTGTACCGGGCAGAGCACGGGGTAAGAAACTGACTCTGTAATTCCTTTCAACCCTCCCTAAGAGCACAAACTCAGAGGCTCTGCCCTCATCTTCCTTCCAGCATTCCTTTGTCTTCTTGTTGAAACTCAGCCTTGTTCTGCAGAGAGCAAGAGACAGCAGCCAGACATGATGGATACGTGACTGGTCTGCTGCCTTCTTCCCACATACCACCACAGGATTTTCCTCATGGACTGTGTTTTCTGCCATTTGCTGGTTTGTTTTCCTAACTGACCTTTCCTGTTCTGGAAGGAAACACCACGAGAACTGCAGTACTCTTTCAAAGCAAAGACCCACCAGCCCTGAGATCCTACCCCTAACAGAGACATGAGAAGATGACCAAGAACAGGATAATCAAGCACAATATTCCCAAATACAGTTACTCCAGTTAACACCCCACATGCTTTCAGTTGCCTTTAGTTTCTAAATAATCCCCAGTGACTTTCTCATCCATGAACTCATGAGCCTCTCTTGAAGACATAAGCAACTGCAACACCATTTGGCAACGAGTTTCACATGCCTCATACTCACTGCACAGCAAGTCTGGCTCCTGCACACTTCCAACCTGGCACTGGCTCTATTTATGCAGGTGTTGGAAGTTTTATTTTTTTATTACACTTCTTAATAACTTACTCAGAACATAAAATGCTTACAGCCCTCAGTTTTCTCAAGCTGTGTTCAACATAACGCCATTACATCTGCCACTCTGCACACCAAACACATTTACACCATTAGTAATTCAACTTTTTCATTCTTCATGAAGTTTGGGAAATATTTGTTTTATTTCAAGACAAAATCTTTAAGTCACCAACAAGAAGGTTTGCTGTAGCATTGATCTCTCTAGTTGAGAGAGGTGGGGGAGCATTCACAGCATTTTGTATATCCCTGCCCAAAATTCCACAGAAATGAGCTCGTCACTGACCTTCCCTGAGTAGACTTTTTTGCTATTACAATTCTTCAATTACATTGAAGATATTTTCACATCTTTTCCATCTTCAGTTTTGACATGAGAGTTTGCTTTTTCTTTTCTAATTTGCAGACTGTCAGTGGCACAGGCCTTATCCTGGAAGGCATCACATGCAAAGTGTGCAAATGGAAAAACCTCCAGAAATGCTCCACTTAAGGAAAGACAAGTGAGCCTGAGACACCTTCAGAAGAAAAAAGGCACTAAATGTAATCAGCTTAAATTCTTTTGGTACTTTTAAATTCATTAGTATTTCCAGGTAGTGCTACAAGTAATGCTGAAGGGCTCTTGGGGAACAGAGGATCTTGGGTAAAGCAAGTATTTGCTATAATTTGATTCTGATGAGAACAAAATAGATGGAATTGTCTGGAATATATTTACAACAAAAAGACTTTATTAATCACAGCTTTTTGTCCTGATCATCCTGGCATACAGGTATGCAACTTGTCTCTGCAACCTCTTCTTTAACTGATGACAAAATGAGAACAAATGAATTTGAATATGAAAATGTTATTTAATTGAGAATTAATTAAGAAAACTCCAGTTATTTTCCTACTGCAGAAGACAAATTTCATCTGACAAGTATGAGGGAAGACTTTCACATATGTAGAATTTTAACATATTAAAGAACTTTACTTGAATATTTATGCTCCGTTTTAGACATGAAACTTGCATAATAGCACATAAAGAGACCGGTATTTCAATAAAAATATTAATCTTATAAATATATTTTAATCTGTGCAACTCTTCTTCATGAATAGCTGATGCCATCAATTAGCAATTTATTTTGAGTATATTAAATACAACTCCAAAATTCTTTGTTTAATCTTTTGAAAAAAGACTATGATGATTTGTCTTTCCCCAAAATTTCAGACCTACCAACCTCTCTGGCAAAGTCAATGTAATGAACACAGTTAAAAAATCTATTTCTGTTGATGGCATCTACACCTTTTTTCAAAGCAAAAATATTCCAATCACCAAATGAACTAATATGAAACAGAAACACATTAATAATTAGAATTAATCTCGTGAGTCAAAGCCATACAAACAGTCTAATCAACTAGCAATGAGTAAATAAGAATTACAAAAGGAGTGTGCCAGTTCAAGTTATGATTTTGGACTTCCACGTTCATGCTCTCTTGAGGAAAATGAGCAACTCAGCCCAGTGCTCAGAGCCCCATCCTCCAGCCTTTTGCACAACACTGAAACTCAGACAAACCCAAGATTCAGATTGCAAAGAGGCAGATTTCTTCTCTGCTGTCAACACTTCTATATTTGTGTTGGTTGGCCTGACTCCTTGATCTCCAAGGAATCGTCCCGAAGACGACAGGCAGATACAGAACCTGAAGAGCAAAGAATATTTAAGCAGCAGAACTGCTCAGTGGGAACGTGTAGGTGTTTGTCTGCAACATTAAGATTCTGATGTTGCTTTATTTTCAAGCTCCTTCCTAGCCTGAACAGGTTAGATTTAAAAACAGGTTTTAAAGCAGCACACTATTTCAACTGGACTGATGACTGTAATCATTAAATGGTTGACCAAAGTGGTTGAAGTTTTAATTTCAGCATTCACCTGAAAGTAGGCAAAGCAAAGCAGATAATTTTATATTGTAGGGGGTTTTTTTCAATGTATGTTTCTTGAAAGCAAGAGAGGTGTTGATTTGATCCCAAAGCAATATTCAGCCTGTATTGTGTCAAGCAGGCATTTCTCCCTGGATGGATGGTCTAATCCATGTCAGAATATCTCTGATACTGGAAATTAGGAAAGGAAAATTCTTTGCTCTTCGTGGTTACCAGCATTTCAGTGCAAATCCCTTCTGGTATGTGTACTATGCCACAGCAACATCATTCCATATGTTCTACCCAAGTCTTCATGATACACTCCCAGATTTAAGAGGAGACAAGCTTTGGTACCAGAATATTCACCTGAAAACTGATTTCTGACATCCAGTGCAATTTCTGTAACATACACTTCCACTGCAATGTTTGGGAACTTACAAACCAAAGAGGGAAAAATACTGTAACACTTTTGAAATGATCCTAGCTCGGTGCAATGGTTTCTTACTACAGATTAAATACTGTTTTTTTCAACATATCTGTTCTGATCCCTTTCCTGTTGGGATAAAGGGCTGCTGTGGCACACCATCTATTTCAGCCCATTTCCACCACCACAGAGTTTGCAGATGAGTGTGCCAAGAAGGTGAAAGAGAGTTCTAAGTGTTTACTCATAGTAGACTTAGTGTCCAGTCAAGTGAAGGGAAACTTCCAGCTGAAGTGGAAACCCCAGCAGGACCTGTATCATCCTAGTGAATGGCATTACACACCTGCAACATTTGGGACAGATGCAATCAGCAATATTTTTCTTCCTTCTTGAATCATTTCCATCATTAAAAATAACTCTGAAAGACTGACTGTTTCCTAAATTAATTCTTCAATAGATTCATCACAACAGATGGTTTGTTCACTCCCAAACACCCGCTTCGAGCAAGGGAAAGACAAACAGCAACGGTGCAGTAACCACAGACATAATGTCTTGGAGAACCTCCTAAACTGGAAACTCAGGACAGAAAAAAGTACCACAAATATTAACAGTGCTGAACTAAAGTTGGTAGAATCCAGCAAACCAGTCACATCACCTTGGAAATGTCTTATTTTCCTTAGAATTCAAAACTTCTCTAAGTAACACAATTTATTGCCTCAGTAACATCCGACCAGCAAATGCTTCTATGATGCTTTGTAACATGCATCCCTACAAGGTCTGAACTTTAAAAAACTTAAAATCAAAATTACAATCTTTTATCTGACTGCTTTGCAGAGACTAGAATTCAGCTGGAATTATATTTTCTGTTATGCCAAATATCCCACATCTAAATCCCTTCATGTTCTGAAGTGGAAAAAAGCCAAAAGACAGTCACAAGTTTCTGCAACTCATTTCTGGAAAAAGAAAAAACATCTTACTTTTTAGTTTCAGTGTAACATTTTGTTCTAGATATATATATATATATTAATACAAGCTTATGCTAGCAAAAATCAGAACTAGGAAGCTGGTTTAGATCCAAACATCTCATGCTAAGAGAGTTTGGGGGTTTTTCCCCTAGAAGCAAAAATTTCCCATCAGCTACAACTCTTTTCCTACCAGAATTTAGTATTTGATCTCACAACTTTCTCCTAAAGTAAAAGCAGTCCAGCAGTCCTTTAAATTGCAAACAAGCTTCCAGGCCACTGGAAAACCTGTTGACATGACTGCTAAAGAAAAGAAATAAACACCTTTCCTGTCTAACACAACCTAATCTGTTGAATTTCTGTGCAAGGTGTTGTGGAGTTCAGGAAAATACTTTCCAAACAAAAGCCAACATTGGAATGAGTATTTGTGCCTCGAAATTACACTTTCTATTCCATTATATTTAGGATACACATATTTGAAAGATCCTGCAGCCTAGTCCCAATAGGATCAGCCATTATAAATGTATAATTTCTTTCCATCTGTTTTTCAGTGCATTAGGTAACAAGCTCTGGAAATTTGTAATATTTTTTTTAAACTGCTTTAAATCACATCAGAGACAACCGACAAAACTGAATAACCTGCTTACTATTTTACAAAGTATTTCCATCAAATTATGAGCCCAACAACCATTTAATAGCTCTGGTAAAAAAAGATGCAGCCACAGAATAAAACCCAAGACCATAAAACTCTACTGCATTTTATTTGGCTTTTTTTTTTCAGAGAGATTAACAAGAGCTACACAATTTACAGCTACTTAAACACAACTACCACTGCATAAATAGCCAACATCACTGTTTCACGCTGTTGACAATAACTTCTATCACAAAAGAGATATGATCCAATCTGCCAGTATTTACCATTCAAAGGATCTGGCATACCTCTTTGTCTAAAATGAACCTGAAAAAAAAACCCAAAACCAACAAACCTAAATCTGTTTTGTTTTGTTACACAGCAGGGAAGAATTCTGAGTTTACAAAGCGTTTTCAAAGGAAGCCACCACACTGCACTTCTTTCCACAAGGCCATCTGGAAAATCCCTGCCCTGCAGAAGAGAGACCTCTCTCCTGCCCATGTCAATTGTCAGAGCACAGGAACTCCCCGCCAATGGATTTCCAAGCAGACTTGTTTTGATGCTGGGAAGGCACCGGCAGTGCCCAGCTGGAGACTCCTGAGGATTTGCTGGCAGTCCCTGTGCAGTCCCTGGGGATCCCGGGTGCCAAGCAGCAGCAGAGCCACGGGAGCCAGCAGAGCCAGCAGCTCAGGGAAGGCTTTTCTACAACACCTCTGCCTGTGGAAGGGCCACACACCCCATCTTCTACAGCCCTTCTCTTGCCACGGCTGCAGCTCTCAGAAAAACTCCTGGAAACCAAGCCCCCCACCTTGCATGCCGTTGCATCCAAGTAAAGCATTTGAGAGTTGGAATTTGGAAAAACCCAGAGGTAGATGCAGCCCTAGCCCAGCCCCTGAGCTCTGATCCTCAGCAGCGACACCCCCAAGCAATTCAACACCTTGTTGTTTCCTGAATTCTCCTTTTCTCCATCAGCCCACCTTGGTTTTCTTTATAACACACAACCTTCTGGGCAACAGCCCTTCAGGCACAGACACGTTACCTGCAGCAATGAGATCCACAACCTAAGCAGGGGATTACACACAATTTCTGCCCACTGTTATTTTTGTCTCAAGGCACTCAGGATTTTAGGAATCGCTGAAGTTGCTCTTTGTAGCCTAGTTTATTTCTGATCACCCTTTCTCCTGTGTTGTTACAGGGAATTTGTCCAATGGTGTTGTCACAGTATCACCGCAGGGTAAAGCTGAGCTGTCACTCTTACTCCCAGCTTTAAATCTCAGTGAGACTCAACCAGTGGGACACACTCACTCACAGCACACACCAGAAATTTTCCATTCATTTATGCTGGGGAACCATTTTTTAACAACCTTATAGTGTTTTGAAAACTCCCTTTGTGCCAAGATTGTTCACACAGAACGAGAGCTTCTTTCTGTATATGCAAGAGCCTTGCTTTGTGTTGGTACAGGAGCTGTGCCTGAATTTTAATGCTTTATAAGCCTCCTTATGAAATGTCTGTTCATTTGTACTGCATGTACCTTTTCTTCCCCTTCTTGGAAACCACACTCCAGCTCATCTGCAGGAATGAAGACACCCACCTGAACTCCTCCCCCACAGCCTCCTCAGTACAGCTTTACAAGCTCCCACTTTGCTTTTCCTAAATTCCCTGAGAAGGTGACAATCTCTGCAAATAACAATGTGCAAGATAGAAGTCTGGATTTTGTGTAACCTTCAACGAGTTCCTAAAACCTGTAACTGGCACACATTTCTCTGACAAGTAAATAGCAGTAGAAAACTAACTTTCAATTAAAATACTCATTTTCACAAGGGATTTTTTTTCAACTTATCCTAAAGCCCTGACCATTATTTCGTATACAGTGATTGCAGAGTGTGAAAGGCTTGAGGTACCTCACATTTTTCAGGGGTACTGTACTTGCCACTCCTTCAGACAGGCAGACCTTTGGAAAAAGCAAGGAAAACAGGGAAAAGAGAACCCTAATCTAGAGTTAACCTTCTTGCAACCAATCCTTTCAACTCAGCTCACTCTGGTACGTAATGCTTGGCGTAACAGTACAAGTCTGCAGGCCAGCACTGGCCCTCCCAAACCTGAGCACAGAGACTTTCCATTACAAGATCCACAAAAAATATGAACATTGAATAGCTCCTCCCTTTTCTCCCCTCTGTTCCCACCCAGGCCATGCCCATCCTTGCTTTAAAAGGGAATGATTACTCATCCCTCATCTTTTTCACTACAACTTTCCACTACCGAGCAAAGTGACCCAATTCTGAAGGAAGTCCCCGTTCTCATCCAAGGAAAGGGAAAAAAACCCTTGATATTTGGTACATTCTGCATCCTTTTGAAACATCTTATTTTACAGAAATATGTTATTTCCAACCAACCCATTCTTACTCTTCATTTAGAACACAACCAGCTTTTTTATTGCAAAATAACACTTAGTGAGAAATAGTCCTTTAGCAGATTTCATTCTTTCGCTATTTTTTGCCCAGCTCAAATGCATACACACAATAAATAAGCTATAATTTTGGTTCTAAAACAGCTGTCATCTCATAAAAACTTGCTGCTCACAAGCAATGTTTGTTGCACATTCAATCCTATAAGGATATAATACACATAATTATGCTATTGTTATTAAGCCAATCATAACAGATACCATATGGACTTTAAAGTGGCTTTGAGAACCATTTTTTAATAAACGCACCATCACTGACACGTTTTGGAAGAAAAATCCATTTCCTAAACTGCACACTGTTGGTAACACACATAGCTTACTCTTTTTGGGGTGTTTTTATGCTGTATGCACTGAGAGCAACAATACAACTCATAGCTTCTATTGAGATCTCACTTTCAAAGGCTCTCCAGACTCACTGCACATCATGTTTTTAATACAACAGTGACTGCATGCCAGAATTCAATGCTCCTGCAAATATGCCAACTTGTAGCTACTTTCAAAATGAGCTACTCACTAGGAATTAGTGCCAGGGTAAATCAATGGCACATTCAGCTAGATGTCCCAGCTCCACGAAATGAATTATACGCTATATACAGTCCTTTTGTACGTGTCTGTCTTTTTTGCATCTTTATCAACAAAAGCTGAAAAGACTATGAAATGAAGTTCCAGAAGGCTGTAAATTATCCAGCAAAGGATTAGCAGAACAGGAAGCAATTTTGCCTACCTGCTGCACGTTTAAACACTGGAGTCATGTATTAGAAAAATTCTACCCTGTCTAAAACCATTTCACCCCTTTCTCAAAAAAAACGCCGCTTTCTTTGGATTGCTCCTGCTGTGACACACACACAGAGGGACGGGATGCTGGGAGCTGCACCAGCAGCCTACTAATAGCTGAGTGCTGGGCTGTTGTTGGCCAGAAAAAAAAAATAAAGTCACTTAAGTTGTAACAGCTAATGGGTGGCAGATAATTGGGGGCAGCAAAACTGAACTTGTGAATGCTCCAACACAAACCTTGCTGGCTGCAGCCGGTATGGACACGAGACAGAACCCAAGGAGGTGCATCACATGTGCTTCTGCACGTGGGACTGTTAGACTGGGAAAATGGGAGGCCTGGGAGGTGGGAAGAAGAATCCTGGAGCTCAGGCTCATGCTTGGGGGCAGATATCAGCAGCCACCCGTGAGCCTGACTTTCAGTCCCACCTCCTATGGCCAAGATCATCAAACAGGGTAAAGCCTCTCATCTTGTTGGCTCTTAAACAAACTGCAGCATCCAGAGGTACTATGTACTTATAGGTGTTTTGCCCTCATTTTTTTTTTTTTTAATAAGTTTCTCACTCGTGACATGAAGGTCATCTCCTTTCCTTTAAAAAAAAAAAAATACTGCCAAGTGCACACTTGACCAATCTGCAATGCTCTTATTGCAAAATCCAGAAGGCCTCAGGGCTGCCCACTTTTACAAACAGCAGGTAAATTTTGGAAATAATTGAAGCTCGTAGAGTTGTGTTTGTGAGGGAGGAGCCTTCTCCACAAGGCTAAAACAGCAATTTGCAGAAGTCTCAGCAGCCTGAATGTGTCCCATTTATAAAACCTTCTTTATTCAGTACCCTTTCATTCCCTTCAGACATTCAATCAATTTTCCATCCACATCTCCAAAGTGCGACTGGCCTTACAAGTGGTGTGCACTTGTACCACGTGTTAATCGTCTCCTCCTACAGAACCAGCTTCCTTTATCTAGTACAACCTCAGAGGAACATGTCTAATTCCACCTGACTTCACCATTCAGAGATAGTATATCGTATTTATTTTCATATGGATTTATGCACAGTGCCTTAGGTGCTCATACTATGGGCATTTTATAAGTGTAAACTTGATTGATTGGTCACAAGACTGTTTTGGACAGCTGTAAAATGGATTTGGCCCCCAGCCACGGTTTGCTCAGCACAGATATACTGTAGGACTGAGATAACTGCAAGAATTCATAACACATATGCTAAGGAATATTACAAACCCCTATTTGTACGGTTGGCATTATACATGCATCGCTAAACACTTCTCAATAGCTCAGCACACTACAACATATAAGAGAATTCTGGCTGGATATTTATCAGGAAAAGAAGACTTATGAAAATGTGCTTTCAATAACTGGTGTGAAGTCAGCCCACTCTGTGCTGATTAGATGCAGTGGCAGTTCAGAAACAGCCTTATTCAGCAGAGTACGAAGCAATCACCCGCTGTATGCAGGCTTCAATTGGGAGCTTCATGCTTTATGCTGAGTGACTAAATGCAAAAAAAAAAAAAAAAAATCAAGATGACTGCATTAATTGCCATCTTCAACTTGAATGGCAAAAAGAAATCCAAAATCTAACGCCACCTCTCCACCTGGGCTCTTCTTCCATGGTTTTCTCAAGTGCTGTTTCAAAAAATCCCCTTTGTAGGATTGACTCACTATAGTAATGCTATTTTTATCAAAATACAAAGGCACCACCATTCTAGGAAGTCATCTTTTTATATAAACTATACAAGCTTGATATTAAGATTGTTTTTATATGCAGAATTGTATCTTCATACCATTTGATCCTTCTCTTCCTTGCAAGTTGCAAAGGAGCCCTTGTGTAAGCTGATATTTCTACTCTTGAAATCTGGTCTTTACGAGTCTCAGTTTTGAAAGAAGAACTGGACTATTTTCAAGCAGTTAAGTCACCAGCATAAATATTTCACATACAGGATAAAAAAAAGGTTTTCCTAAACTTTCTGGGGCTCTAGAGCTTCCCAGTATTGAAACTGGCAATGACAATGACTGCAGCCATTGCAGCCAAGCTTGTGATGGATCGTCCTCTATTCTATTTCTACACTACCTTCAAATAATGGTCAAACCAATACATTTCACTTTAAACTTGTAATTCTCTTGTTTTGGTATATTTGCAAACTACCACCTGTAACAATGTGGAAGCACTACAGGCACCTTGATATGTGTGGTCTGGGTGCTTCCAAACATTTGAGAAAGAATTTATTTTTAATCTTTATGCTTTGAATAATCCTTTCTATACCAACTCACACATAAAACTTTGTTGCTAGTATAAAGGAAAATATTTAATTCAGCTGAGGACTAGGTAAGCATTTTGGACAGTCTGTCTTCTCCTTGCAGAAGAAGCTCCAACCACAAACAGCAGGAAACTCTCTAATTAGCCTCTAAGCTTAGGATGTAGTAATTTGGCAAATCTCAACCGAGGAGAAAGCAGCATTCATCCATGCCAGATACAAGCACCTCTTCCTAAATTTCATGTTTGGTCTGATGTTCTTATCTACAATTAAATAGGCCAGATTTTTTTTTCTTTCTCCCGCAACAAAACCTAAAATAATTTTCAGTTACTGTGTCCAAAAAGCTCTGCTGGACACCACTGAATCAGCACTGCTAAGGAAAAAAAACACCTTTTCCCTCTCAGAGACAGCCCTGATGTTAACTTAGGAATGTTCTTGCAGGCTGATTCACTACAGCCCCACAGCATATGTTCACCTTTAGGAGCACACGAGTGACGTAAATGAGAAAGGCCCGTGTTAATGGTTTGCTGGATCAGCTCCTAGTCCACAGTTGGTTACCCACTTAATCTGCTGCTGATCCTCTGTGTGCTCACAGGGCCTTAGAAGATGGCATGGGAAAACAGGAATGAAAAGATACAGAGACAAGATGGGCTATTATGACAGTTCAGTGAATCATCGAGAGCGTGGCTGATCAACCACAGACAAGAGTTAAATCAAATCAAAACAGGGTTTGGGGATCAATGAAACCATATTGCTGGAGTCATGCTGTTAACTGGCACTTGAACATAAAACTAACACAATCAAGCTACCACAGTTCAGGCTACCATTCAATTTCACTCCTTGGACTGCAAAGCGTTTTTGACTGTCTTCTTTTTAACTTCCTTGAGTTGATTTTTAAGGCAAACCATTAAAGTCAGAAAGCATATTTTTCTCCCCTCAACAAAGAACATCCTTTAGTGGCACAGCAATGTCACTTCGCCAACAATTAAAAAGGCCTGATTTATACAGTCTTTAGTATCAGTGCATGGGACAATGAAATGCTTCCAGAAAATTGAACCATTTTGTATTTTCTGTCTCCAGGGAAAGCCAAAGAGACATAGGCCAACACAGTTATATGTCATTTCTAAAATGAAACATGGCACTTGATAAAGAAAGAATATCTTCTAAGTAGGATGCTTGCTAAGTAGGTCCAAGCTGTCAAAGCATCAAAGACATCACCTTTTCCTCCTGTCACTCACAGTGCTGGCAACCCAGGCACATTACCATGAGAACAGAGATACTGCTGAAGTTAAAAAAAACCCCAAACAGCACTGGAACCTTTTGGCTTTTGCACTGCAAGAGAGTCCACCAGAGAGACTTTGGTGGAGGCATGCCAAGGTTAACTTTTTTACTTGTGAAAGTAGTAATAACAGAACATTTTTAAAAATTCAAATCAGACATACCCAATTCTAGAATTGTTTAAGCTGGAAAATAACTGCAAGATCTTTCCACTGAATTCCTCAATTAATTAATCTTCAATACCTTGGCAACTACGACGTTTCATAGGATCATGGAATGTTGTGGGGTGAAAGGTACCCAAAGGATACCTTGTTCTGACCCTCCTGGCATAGGGAGGGACACCTTCCACCTGGGCAGGTTACTCAGGGCCCCATCCAGCCTGACCTTGAACATTTCCAGGGATGGGGAAGATTTCATAAAATTTTTAATGAGAACAAGTTTTTCAGCTCACAGTGTAGTCCTGGAGAGGGAAAAAACAAAGACAGAAATGATGGGACAGAAAGGCAGGGGAAAGAGAAGGGAGTATTTTGAAGTCCTACACTCAGCACATGCTGGTGATACCTTTAAACTGATAGAGATTTAAGAGAGGTAGAGACTTAAAAATAATCTTTTGAAGCAGTAACAAGATGCTGAAGCCTTTCAGCCTCCCAGGCAGCCACTGACAGCATTTGGTGTCCCCCCTGATGGGACAGCACTGAATCCTGGGCAGGGTGGCCTGAGCCAGGCTGCACCCAAGGACCACAATGGTGCTCCCAGGCCTGGGAGCTGAAGTTTCAAAGAATTACAGGAGGCCTTCATAAAATGTGTGTGCATATTAATGAAGTGGTGTAATTCTCATATGCATTTCTAAAACTGCACAAAAATTCATTAAACTAGAATCAGGGTGCATTTTTTTCCCTCTCCCATTATTTTCACTTTGCCTTCCTCAGGTGATCCTAAATCCAGCAGAAGTGTGTTTGAGTGGGCCTGATGCACAGCCCTCTGGATAGGACACATCTGTTAGACAACTGATGGATGAATGCCAACAAAGTGTCCTCCCCTAAAATATCACCTGGTGATGTTTCTGAGTTCTTTGCTGGGGGCAAGTGTCGCGAGGCAAGGCAAAAGACAATCTCTTTAAAGAGAAACAACATGGCTTGGGCAGAGCAGCAGTGCAGCAGCAGCTGGGTCACTCTCATCAGACACTTTGAAGAGCTGATGAAAGCTGCAGCACTCAGAGGAGTTGTGAACAAAAGCTTTTCAATACTCATTCACTCAGGACACACGCTAACAGCCTAAATATTCCTGCTTCCCACTTCCACGGATGGCTCCTGACAAAGATGGACACTGAAGGGGATGTAATGCCACACTTCATACACTTCTCATCACAAGTTACCCACCTGGCAAAATCCAGTGCAGGGGGACAACAATAGGGTTTGAGAGTGAAGACCCACCTTCTGTCTGAAAGGTTTTAGAGGCAAAAGAGGGAAAACATCCTCTTAAATCTGCCTTCTCCTTCTCCTCTTCCTCCCCAGACAAAATACCTCTTGCTCCTGCTACACAGCTCTTCTCTATGTTCACAACACATATCTTACAGGCCTCCAAATCCTCTTCCTCCCTTTGAGAATAAAACTTCTGTAGGTCTTAAAACACACTCTGATAGACCTAGTGTGGTTAATGAAGTTAAATCCCATAGCCTGGAAGGAAGCAGCTGCCCTGGAGCAGAGGAACAGCCCTGCGGTCTCTCTTCATTTAACTCCTGGTTCCCCAAAGCTCCTACGTTTGTTTTGGCCCGATACCATCACCTGTGGTACAAGTACAATGACCCCTGTATCTCCAGACTAGCTGCTCTGGCTTGGGCTGCAGCTACAATTCAGATTTCTATTTTAAACTTGGGCTAAAACCTGTCATCTTTTCAGGGAGCAAAGCAGCAAATACATCAAAGTGTTCATGGTCTTCTGTTAACTTTCCTGCTATTTGCCCTAAAGGACATGCCTGCTCCAAAACTGTCATGATTAACTTGGACAGGGGGGAGAGTTGAAGGCTACAGAAGCATCTTAGGAGAAAGAAACCCATGGTGAGTCCCAAGAGGCTCTCATGGGAGCACAGAAATAGTGCACCAGCAGTAACAGGGGTGTATATCTGCTCCCCACACCGGCACACGGATGCTCAGCCCTGGGTTCCTGCACTCACAGCCTCAGCTCCTCCAGGGAAATACACACACTTGGTACTGCAGGCAAGCCCTGCAAGGCAAACCCCTGGAATACAAGCCCTGCTGCTCAACTCTGAGGTTAATTTAGGAACCAGTTTAGGATTTCAGTTGGGCTTTATTAGTGAAGTTGATGGACTGAGAAGAACTCGCACAAAGCCGTGGTCTCTGAGCCATGGCTCTTGCAGCAAGGAGGTAATTTTATTGACAAAACTGTTCCACAAGTGGAGTAAACTGTGGTTTAGCTGAGCATTGCTTACTGCTGATGTGCTCCCCTCCAGGGTTATCAGGAAGGAGTCATTCACCCCTGTGATAAGCATTTCAATGACAGTATCCTAATACTGCACCCACTGAGATACACAGAGAAAACCTATCCCCAAAAAGCCTTCTCCTAATAAAAGAAAGGTATTTATATGGAAGCTTGTTGACTTACAAGAAACACAGATATACTGACAAAAGTGTTTTCCAAATCAAGTTAATAAATACCAAAATGCAAGCAAAAGAGATGACCCGGGGAAGAAAATTTAGAAGGAAGATGGGAACAGGAGGCATCAGGCACTGAGTTGCATGGATGGCATACAGGGATGTTTCTGCACAGTTAAAGATTTTAAAAACAACTGGTGGGACAAACAGTAACCCAGCTAATCCTTGGTACTGGCACGCTGCCTATTTTGAGAGAGCAGCAGCTGGTGTATCTGACGTAAGTCTCTGCATCCAAAGCAGGAACTTACTGTAATGAAACCACAGCCCACATTGGAAAAAAGACTGTAAACTCGACAAAAAAAAAAAAAAATAAAAAAAAAAATAAAAAAAAAAAAAAAAAAATAAAAAAATCAGGCTCTCGATACACTATGTGCCACATTTCCATCCAAGTAAAATTAATCACAGAATGCCACAATTAGGCTGATTCGAAAAAAAAAAGAACCAAACAACCACCAAAAAAAAATTTCCCCCAAACCAAAACCATCAGTTGGACTCAACCTAATTAAAAAAAAAAAAAAAAAAAAAAAAAAAAAAAGGGTAAAGATGAAGAAATTACAAGCCTTGCATCTTCTTTGGTTTGAAAAGTACAAATCTAAGACCTTAAGTGGCATAAAAACACCATTCCAGAAGCCTGAGGCACTAGGCAGAACTACGTGGACTGGAAAAAATAGGCACATTAGTGAACCACCTAATTCAGGATCCAGTTACTCTTCCACCCCCATTAGAGCAGTGCAAGAATGTCAGTCCCTTTATCTTGGACACCGTGAGAAAAGCACCTTCTGATAAAAACATCCACACCTCTCTCTCCCCCTCATTCCCTCCCTCTCCTGTCCTCAGAGGAGGGCCAGGTTCGCGTGAGGCTTTGAGCAGATACTCATTCTCTGCATTTCCCTGACTAACTGGCTTCCAGGATTATTTTTTGCCGTTCTTTCAGAAAATATAATGGGGGGCAAAAAAAAAAAAAGGGGGGGGGGGGTTGAGGAACACAGTGCTTTTTAATCTTGCTCTTAGCTGTTCGATAATAATTAGCATGGGAAGAAATTACCATCTGCATAATGGCAGGAGCAGTCACACAACGCCCCTGAATCTCATTTCAGGAATTCCAGTTGCTGCACCTGGTAAGGGTAATGGAAGGTGCCGATTTCATGGACAAAAAAAAACCCTCAAAAGATCTTTAAATGGGCTGAGAGGCACGCGAAGGGGTGAAGAGGGTTATATTTCATTTAGGGATGATAGAAGAGGAAGTCATCAGGTCATTAAATCGTTTAATTTGCTCTATAAGCAAATGAGTGCATAAACACCAGAGTTCTGGTCGTATTATCTCTGACTGACCTTCAGTGTCAAATATGCTCCGTTTAGAAAGAAAATGTTTTCTTTTGTCTTTAAGAGCCAGCCTTGTAAAAATAGCTCCGGAGCTGAAAGTCAAGCTGTGTTCTTTTTTGTTCATGCATCACCATAGAAATTGGTGATGGAAAACTTATTAGAAATTGTCACTGGAGTCAGCAGATACCGGCTCTCAATAATCTTTGGCAGCTCCGACGAGTGAGAAAGGGGCTCTTTTCCAGATTAGAACTCCTCTTGAAACCACCAGATTGTGCCTCCAGGGCTGTGCGTGGAGCAAGGGCACGGAGAGGGGCTGTGGGTAAGGGGGGATGGGACTGAAGTGACTCGCTTTTTTTCTTTCCCCTGACTAGCAGATCTTTAATGCGCCGCCTGCCCCCGCCCCAGCCGCCGGCGGAATTTGGTCACGTTGTGTGTGAAGCCGGGATGAGCTGTGGGCTTGCCAGGAGCTCCCTGCCTTCCTTCTCCTGCGCCAGCCTCGGCGCTGAAAATGTGCCTCTGAAAACACAAGAAGCGCTCCGAAAATTTTAGCTGTTCTCATCAAGCACTCGTGCTTCTTAACCCTTTGCTAATTCCCAGCCTGTGCTGCACATTTCAACCTCAGAACTCTGCTGAAACCAGATCAGCCTCACTCCATTCAACCTCCAGACTGTCTTGATGCCGAGCCCAGTTCTGCTCAATGTTCAAAATCTTCACAGATTTCTCTGTACAGCTAGAAGAACCAAGCTCAACACAGAAACTAAAACTGTCCTACTTTAACATCTCTCATTTCCAGCATTTAATTCCTAGTTTTTGATGCATGAGAACCAGCACTTCTCTAAATCAGCTTCTCCACTGCTTTTATAGACTGCACAGCATCGATTCAGGCTTTCCCAAGTGCCGTTTGGTTTGGGATCACCAGCATCTAAAGAGAAAGTCTGCTGCAGAAACAGCTCCAAAAGAGAGTTTTGGGAAGCATTACACATCCAGTCCTGACCCTTCACTTCCCCTCCCATGTAACACAGCAACTTCTCAGGTCTAAGGAAAATTTATGCAGCTCCCAAAGGAGACACACTTCCTTCCCGGGAGAAAAGGCAGCTGGAAGTCTCCATTTAATTTCTGGAGTGCTTTGCATACCATGAGTGTTATGCATCTCACATTTTGACTTCAATAATTTGAGTAAATTATTATATCATCACGGAAAAACATTATAAATATTACATTGGAAACAAACATAGAAGTATAATTTATAACCACTGACTCAAAACAAGCTGCCTTGGAACTCCCAGGCCACGGGGCCACCACTTGCCTCTGCTCATCATCCTGTTCACTTTGTCTCCCACAAGTGTCATCCCAGGGAAAATGGTGAGACACTTCAAATTTCACCGAGTTTATAGTTAATGAACTTGTTTAGCATGGATGAAATTATTTCATATTATATTCATGACAGAAATCTTGCATAAAATAATTTTGTGCCTTAATATTCACAGAATTTCAGCATTCTTCACACAGGCTTTGCTTTAATTATCTGTAATGATTAACTCTGCCGTTTAAATGTAAACTGAATCATTTCTGGCACCATGAGAAGGGAGGAAGCTTTACACTGATGTGATGCAAATAGGTCAATGAAACATAATAAATGTAACATTTTGGGCTAAAAGTTGTCATTTTACTATTCAAATATTGCAGCCGTCTTTATAGATTGATACAAAGATCCATTGAAATAACATTCTACATGGTCCCTCACACAAGGATTAGAAACAGCCTTATCTTCCTGGTCTATAACAAGAGCTTGAAGATGCTCTGGAGGCTGGACACACCAGGAACCTTGAAAGTATTCTATATTTTGGACTTCTATCCTCAGCAGGGAGGAGCAGATTGCTAGATATTACTCTTGGTAATGGATGACCACCTTCTGTTGCTCTTTTTAAATCATATGATTTTTTCTTCCAAGATATCTGTTGGGAAGGTTTCCTGGAAGGCAGCAGAAGTGGTTTGGGATGTGATTTCTCCAGCGGTTTTTGAAGTCACTCATTTCTGAAATAGAAACTTGGAGACAAAACTTCCTTCATAATGAAGAATTCAGAGTGGGGGAAATAGGGAGTAGGGTGGGGATTTTTTGATTTTCCACTACTATTTTAAAAGACGTTTTACCTCATTCAGGAAAAACCAAGAGTGTGTCTCAGAGAGCCCTTAGAAACAGAGATGTTTAACATGAAAAATCAAGTGCAGATGCACAAAGGCACGGTGAGGTGGGGTTTTGGCAGAGGCACGCTGCTCCTTCTCCTCTGCAGGCAGGGCTTGCACACAGCCACACACCTGTGGAATTTACCAGGACATCTCAACTACATTTCAGGTGCAGAAAAGTGTCGCTGTAGGACACGAGAGACTCCAAATATCTCAGAAGGCAAAGAGCATAGAAAAAGAAGGTTTATTGTCTAAATTCTCACTACCTTTTTATAAGGTGTTCCCATACAGACTTAACACGATTGGTGAATAGGAACAGCACCTCTCTAATCCCACTGGTTAAACCAGAGAAACAGCAAAACACCACCTGGAGAAAGACTGTTTTGAGAAGGAGCTTTCTTGAGAAATTTTTCCTTGGGAAAAAAGTTAGCAGCTGCTAGCAGGCTAAAATCTCTCAGGCCCACAGAAGAGCAGAAGCTCCACACACCACCACATCCTTCAGACTCATCCTTCCTCCCAGACGTGTTCCCTTCACTGCTGAGCCAGCCAGAGCCCAGCTGGGTGTCCAGCAGCACAGACTGCCTGTGCTACACGGGCTTTGACTCAGCTCATGCCAGCTGATGAGGCCTGAGCACCAGGAAATAATTTGCCAAGGTGTTTTGCTGCTCCTGAAGCCAGTCTGTAATTTTACAGCGTTTTGATTTTTATAGGAAAGCTTCTATTAAAACAGAAAAACCCAAACTCCAGCCTGGAAGAAGCTCAGCTGCATGTTCAGAAGAGGAATATCTCAGTCACATGCATGTCAGGCCAACATTTCCTAAGTAGTTTATGAAATAATCCCTAAAATGTATACAAAAAGAAGTTTATAGCATTTCAAACCGTGTTGTATTTCACCCCAGTTTCACAGTTGTCCTCTTCCCACACTGTAATGGTCCAAGTTTCCAATCCTGCCGAAGGGTTTTGTTTTGTTTCACAAAATAAAACCACAGATTTCTTCATAATAGGCCACTCAGGATCTGTATAGTGAGAGTATTTCCAAAAGATCTGACGTCCCTTCATTAAGATAGGTTACATCCCTGGCAGACTAAACGTTAACTTGAGAAGTCTAAACAGATGCTGTACAAGAAATACATTTTTCGAGGCACATGGTGAAATAGCAGCACTGCTGAAACCAATTGATCCAGTGACATTACAGCGAGGAGATGCTGTAGCTAAGAAAAACATCAACTTCATTTCAGCCCCAAACAAGTTATAACAGCAGCAATGTTGGCTCAGGGCATTTTCAAGGAATTAATAACCAGCCAGGGTTAGTAGCCTGAGGCAAAGTCAAGGATTAAGCACTATGAGGATAAACACATACAGCAGCTTCAAATAATATAGTTGACTTCAGTTTAATCATTTTGTTTCACTTTCAAAAAAACCTATGATCTCCAGACAGAAAATATAATTCATATCAGCAAAAGAATATACACATACACACCCCCCCAGGCAAGAGCTGAAGAGATAAATGGGAACACTGTAAAAAGTAAACATTTTCTTCTTAGCAGCACGAGGAGAAAGCTTCCATTGGTTACAATTAAAACAAACAAGCAAGAACTCCAGAAAAGAGGCAAATATTTCCAAAGGAGGATACAACAGAGCTGCAGAGGGACTTTTGCCAGGGCATGGAGTGCTAGCACAAGGGGAAATGCTTCGAAGTGACAGAGGGCAGGGTCAGATTGGCTGTTAAGAAGGAATTGCCAGTGACAGTGCTGAGGCCCTGGAATGGGTGGCCCAGGGAACTTAGAGGTACCACATCTCTAGAAATGTTCAGGGCCAGGCTGGATGGAGCTCTGAGCAGGTGGAAAGGTGTCCCTGCCCATGGCAGAGGGTTAGGACTGCATGATCTTTAAAGGTCCCTTCCAACCCCAACCATTCCATGATGGTATGAAAAAACACCCAAAGGATGTTAATGACTGTATGGGAGAGGAAAGGTAACTTAGGTGATCCCAAAGTTCCACATTTTCCCCCAAGAACAGTGGACCAACCTTCCACCAGCCAGAACTGCTCACAAAACTGAGTGAATATACTAATGTGTTTATGATTTCTTTTTCTGCTCAGCTAGATCATATAAAAGATCATCTCTGATATTCCCTTTGTTTGAAAGGACTACATACTTCTTTTCACTAAAATACATCGACCCAATAAACTTAAGACTAATCTGGAAAATGTGTAGTCAGAATGGGATTCAGATTTTACTAATAGGTAAATCAAAAGCATCTCAAAGGCACTGCCATGAGCCTTAATTTTAAAAGTTCCAAAGAAGCTGAACAACAAAACTGACACTTGAATTTTTAATAAAAGTATTTCTTTGAATCACTCAAAGTCAGGATGGAATAAGTGTAAGACAGTATGCTTCAGCATCTTTTCATTTGAGAAGGTCTAACCAGTTGCTACCCTAACTCAGAGAGCCTGCAGTTGGAATGTTTACATTTATTTTTGCAGATCAAGAGGAGAAAGAAGCCTCTTCTATCTGGGTGACTTTTTAACACTTACATCTAAACACAGTACATGGCATTTGCTTTCTTGCAGCAGGTATTTCTTTTTCTCTCTCTCTTTTTTTTTTTTTTTGTTTTTGTAAGCAGGGAAAAGTCACTCAGTTACATCATTGAAGATGTTTAAAGGACATTGTAAAATTCTGATTTTACTTTAAATTACTTTGGGACTCTTTTTTCAGTATTAAATACAGTATAGAAAACTTGCAGTTGGTAACTATGAAGATTCCAAGCTGAATCTTTCAAACAACACTTCTCATTTATTACACAGACAAAAATCCCTGGAGTCAGTTAAATATTAAGGTACAATGGAAAAGTTATTCATCTTTTAAATCTCTAATTTATATTGATATGGTGACAGAAATACATTTATTATTACAATTTACTTTTGAAAATGTATAAAAGGTAGGAATTTTTCGACAGGTTTTCGATACTCAAAATGTAACCTGACCTCAGTGAAGTCAGAGGATGCATTGCCATGGACTGAATTAAGACCTCACTGTAAGCTTTTGTTTGATCACTCCTTGTTCAGAAACATGACAGTCATATCCCTAGAGATCTGTTTGATTGGAGTTGTTTCTAGTCAAAACATTTCTCATGGGACCAGCACTTCCTGACTCGCCCCAAAACTCCTGTCACTGCCTGGAACAGCATCATCCACCTCCTTGAGCACGAGCTCTACAGCAAGGGACTCCAGAGCTTTAGTCCAAGTTCTTACAATACCCTCCTGGAGCTCCAGGGGAATAACATCCCTGAAGACTGAGACAGTGCTCATGCATGGATATCTCCCAGGGATGGTGGAAAGGTTAATGTTCTGAGAACACAACACTTCCATCTTGGTGAAAGAAAACATGCAGGAGGGAAAGAAAGACAAAACTTGTCAGTCATTGGAGACAGACTGGAAAACTCAAAAAAAAAGAAAAAAAAATTACAAAAAACTTTCAGGGGCCTTACAGTCTAATATAAAAAAAAAAAAATCAAATGCTGGAGTGTTTTACTGGAAGTTGCTCTCACAATAGCTGGTGATGAAGGATGAATGAATGCCATTCCAAGTGCTGAGACGTGTTTTCATTGCCTCTTATAGACAGCATATTCCTGAATATTGAGCTATATTCTACCAATGCTTTTCTACCTATAAATTCTGCACTTAGCACAGGGTTATCCATTTGGTGAATTGCAAAAGCACATAATAAAATGCATTTTATCATGTATATGTAACAGCCTCACTTGCTGTTAAAGTATCTTCCAAATACTATCATGCTCTTGAAGAGCTCTAAAATAAACATCAAATCCCAACCACAAGTGAGAAACTCTATCCTCCTGAACAATTGAGTGTTGCCACAACTTTACCCCAATCTCAAAGTACAAGTATTCAGTCAAGTCCAGCATTTGCAGGGAATTATCCCATAAATTTTAAGTGTCAAGTGCATCTTCTTTTTACCTTTCAGGAACAAGTAGTCATCTAATTTTTCACTTCTTAGACAAAACAGTTTCCATGCCATCAGTCCACAAAGTTGACAGTATTATGAAAAAACCCATGCCAACAAACTTGTAATAGATTCAGGTTTCTACATTAAGTTTTATTTCTGCCTTTACTCCTAACTTGAAAATACTAGTCAGTCTCCATGTTACAAAGAAGGATTTTTCTGACAGCTCATGCCACCAGTTCAGATGGTTTAGCTGCTGAAAAGAAAAACCAAAAAGCACCAACCAACCAACCAAACAAAAAAACCCACGTTTTCTCCTCAGAGGTCATCTGGTGTTGTCCCAGAGGAAACAGCTTGGCTAAAATCAGTCTTATTACTATCCAGACAAAGTACAATACTTCCCAAGTGCTTATTTTTGTATCTTGTCAACATTTGCACACTCTTTGTGTCTGCAAATTCCAGAGCAGCGTGCACAAGCTGTCAGCTGCCTTTATGCAATGCTGCATCCTTCTCAGAGCTCATAAAATCCTGATTCCTAGTTAGACAACATAGCTGTCACATCAAAATAAATTCAAACATTTAAATTGGAGCACATCGCTCACCCCAAAATCTCTTTCCAAAGCATCTCGGGCACTGAATTTGTGACATTAAACAGACAGAATGGCTGTCTGCTAAAAGCTGCATCCATAATTAAGCAAGCAGAACAGATGAAGTGTGCTACAATAACAGGAAGGTGGGATTTCAGTCACGTCAGGTAAGGTTTCCACGGGTTAAGGCAACCAGCTCCCATTTATCTGTCAAGAGTTTCCTACAGACAATGGAAAGGAATAAACGGCTTAAGACAGCAATTACTCTAATTTATCTTCAGTTCCTAATTTAATCAAGCTGAATCTCTTTCTGTGATTTATTTCTCTTCACTGATTGTAACCTGAGAGACGTGGAGCTCACATTTAGGTGTGTAAAGGTGGGACATATAAGAGGAAGTAAGATGGATCTTACCTTACTAACATGTTTCATCCTAAAGCATGAGATTGAGGAAAAGGGTTTCCTCCACAGCTCATGGGATTTGAGAACTGTGGAAATGCAGTTTCATGAAAACACACAGTGCATATTGCTAACAAAAACCAAGATCTTGCTATAAACATAATCACAGAGATGGTCTGGGCTTAAAAAACAAGAGTGTGGAGAAGGAGCATCTACAGCAGGGACAAAATCTGATCTGACAACTGATGGCTGTCACAGACAGTGCAGGCAGCAAATCCCTTGGACTGATGATCAGTGGATCCTATCACTCAAACACCCAGATTTTTGCAGGCATGTGTTAAGGACCTGCTGCAGGACTCCTGAGCCCCTGTTTATTCCTGCTCATGCCTTCAGGAATAAACAGGACATGATGTTTCTGGTCAGCTTAGCTGGAGTCCAACCAATCTTTCCCTCTGCAACAAAGAAGCCAAAAGAGCAGATGCAGAACACAGAATGTCAAAGCATTTACCTCACTGCTCTGGCAAGAAATGTCACCCACCACAAAGAATAAACTGGACTGCTAAGAAACACCCCAGTTCATGTTTGTCTATCCTCCACACGATGTCCTGGCACCTGCCATCTTACATTTCCATCAACTGGAAATTCCAATGAGACATAAGGCATCATTTGGGCAGTAAAGGACCAGAAGATGGCCCAGACAGGTTGTAGAATCTCCATCCTGGGAGCCATTGGAAACTGGGCTAGACTCTAACCTGAGCAAACTGATGTAGCTGAACACAGGGTTGGACTGGAAGAGTCCAAAAATCCATTTCAAACCTTGGTATCCTGTGCCTGTCCTTTCAGCAAACAGCATCATGTACTGCAAAACCAGCTATGTACAGGAAAGCAGTCCCAGTTGTACATCATCCTGGTTTTGACAATTTGCACTCAGAGAGGGAAAAGCTCCCTTTACTCTTGAATAAACATGTTAGAAAAACTTGCAAAAACTACCACACTTTTGGCCAAACTACCATTTTGATTACATCCTTGAAGGTGTGAACATCTTTTATTATTCAGTTTATAAACCTGAATTTAGCACCTCTCCTCCTCCCCAGCATCACACCACCCCCAGAAAAAAGAGTCATCACTACACATGGATCAACCACAAACAAAATCATTTAGAGGAACAGGGAGAATTCATCTTTTATCATCTGTGCCACCTAGCAACACACAGTACTGGATCCAAAACATTTGCAGATCTGACACAGAGGAGCACATGAGCATCAGAATAGAAGAGATAAAATCTCCTTTCTCATTTCAAAGCTTCCACAGGCACAAGAGCTTTCCATTAATTCTGAAATATTGTCACGCTCACAACAGAACTCAAACATTATTTTTAAAATGCATACTTGATTTTTGAGCAAATACAGCATTTGGAGGGGTTTTTTTTGTGTGTGTGTAACTGATAATTTCATCTTCTATAAATCAGAACCAGGCCAAGTATTTCTGAGGTACGAAAAACTTTGCTGAACTTCACAGTTAAATACAGGGCAACTACACTTTGCCTGATCTGCTGTGTGCAGCAACAGAAAGGACAGTCTTTTCTCTTTCAATTATTACAGTGGGCAGACCTAAAGGTTTTAAGACCAGATCCCTTCAAGAACATGAGAATTTCATCCAGAATAATGAGCAAGGTATTACTAAAAAAATGAGCATAAGCATAGGCACACTTAATTACTTGCATGCTATTTGTTTATTACAATTTATCAGTTAGCTACTTCAGCTCCTGAGCCAGGAACACAAACACTGACAGACTGCACACAATATTGCTCCCAAAATTGCAGCACATCTGAGGACAAACTTGAGGCCTCCTGGCTTCAGTTCTCTTGCACTGGAGTAACCTTATTTCAGTTTTAAAATGTATTTAATATTTAAGCAGTGTTATCTATATGACCGATGCGTTTGATTTTCAGTTCAATAAACAGTATCATGTATGTCATTTTAATTCTTTTTTAAAAAATGCAAGGTTAGTCAACTACAGTACTTGGAGAGTCAGTCTAGAAGAAGTGAAGTATTAAACATCTTTAATTTCAGTCAATAGTCTGGAAACTACTGTAGCTTTCCACTTTTTAGGCATTCCTATTCATAATTCACCACTGGATACAACAAAAACAATACTTTATTCATAAGCTGGGGAGTAGGTTCTGCATGTACAAAAAAAATTTAATTTAGGATAAATTCTGAGAAACTTTAAAAGCCATCCCTCTCCTGCTGGGTTTTTCTTTTCCCCTAGAAAAAAAAATTCAGTGGAATTCAATTTAGGAGATAGTCAAAGCACATTTAAAGATTTGTTTGGACAGATACATACATATTCATTTTGACATTTTCATCTTGATTTTTGACTAGCCATTTCCCAACTGAGGGTATAAAATAGGTATCTTTTATGTATCTCTCTCACTATCTTATCTTAGCCATTCTGGACAAAGGGAAGTTCATTACTCATCTTTAGATTGTTTTTTTAAAGATTTTAAAATATAACATCTTTCCTGCAGATTCTGTTTTTTTGGGTTTTGGGTTTTTTTACTTGGAATATAAAACCAGCAGCCTGCTTTAATCTTTGCATGTGGAGGGGACTCCAGGAAAGCAATGAAAAGTTTGCCAAGCAAAAGGAGGAGGCAACACAGAGACCAGAATGGAAATGAGCACAGAAGATAAAGGAAAAAAAAAAAATGCAAAGAAATTCAGATATTAAGATGAATGAGGCAAAACAGAAGTTCAGAAGCAAACATCAAGATTGACAGCTGTCAGGAACTGAATCACCTATTCAATCAACTAAGCAGCTCATCATGGGCAGAAATAAACTCCTCCAGAACACTTCATCAGCCTCCCTTGAATCCCACTGAATGCAGCTCAGGGCTTGCTCTTGTATGAAAACCTCATCTTTGCATTGTTTCTTCTTAAAATTCTGTGCTGCAAAGCAATAATCAGCAGTGACTGGTGATCCACTATAATTCCAAAATCCACGAAAACCTGACAAATGGTGGCATCAATTCACAAAATGTCACACGGTAGCAATTACTGTCCTGTACTGGTCCTCAAATTACACACACAGCACCTTGTCACCAAAATCAGAAGGAATATTTGTTTCTGCTTAAACAGGGGAAGAAAGCCAGCCAGATGTCTGTATGAAATTGCACTCTGCTACAAGTTCCTGTTACAGTTTCAAAGACAAAACTGAAAATGGGTGCAGGACGTGCACTTTGCACTGGGCAGAAAGTGTGAGGGGTCAACCATGACCACTGGGGCTTTAAGAACAGCACAGAAAGCCCCTCCAAACTCAGCTCTAGAAGAAAGGGTGGGTACCATTCTGTTTTTAAAAGCTTCTTGAAAGCAGAACTAAATTTGTCCAGACTGTATTAGGAGATGTGCATAGATTAGTCAAAAAATCAGTTAGCTTCTATTAAAACCAAGGAAACTTGGCCTATTAATTTTTGGTACTTTGGGATTTGCAAATAGTTTCACTTCAAGTCAGAAAGGTTTGTGGAGCAAGTAACTCCTGATCAGGCTTTGCTTCCACATCACCCTCAGGATCTCTACTCCTGCACACTGCTAAATGTCCTTACTCACCAGAAAAAGGGAACCAAAGAACCAGAAACATTCTTTCACTTTAGCTTTTCTATTGCCATGTAATGTACTTAATCAATATTTATTTTAGCATAGGAGAAAAGAATACATGACCTTTGTTTAGAGAGCTGATTCTTAGATTTCAATTATCAACAGATCTGTGCTGGTTAAAGACCTTTGAGAGGATTTTAATACAGTGAAACAATAAGGCAAGCCATAAACCAGAAAACCCAGCACTCTGCATTAGTTCATTTCAAAGTAAACACAGAAATTAAATGATTGCTCTGTAATGTCCCAGAGACTGCAAAAACAATGACAAAAGGGTAACTACCATACTGATGTAAATGTTTTTATAGGATCCAATTAAGACATTGCAGTGTTGTTTTTGCCTTTTAAGTTCTGTTCAATACTTTATTTGTGTCTCATACCCTTCACCCTCTCACTTCTAAGGAAAAAATCCTGTTAGCTTGCTTTTACTTTTTGACACAAGAGCCATTTTCAGCTTGATGCAAAAAGTGAACAGCTGAAGTTTTAAGGGAGGGCTCAGTTAGCAATTTTCTATTCCCATCCAACCTTCAGAGCACCTTGGAGAGACAGGGAAGAGAACATGGTACAGCAGATCTCAGGGCTGTGGTGGACTTCCCTGGGATTCTGAGAGGAGAGATGGGATGCTCCAGAGGTTTTGGCTGCCTAGGCACAGCCAGTGACTGCTGCTTTGTGTAATGAGTATCTGACTTATCTGCAACAAGGGGACAACCCCAACTTTCAGTTCATCAGAGAACAACCAGGTTATGACATTACACCTGTAATTTTTGTTATTCACCAAGTGCCTTCTCACCATAACCATTTGCTACCCTGTTTTTTTATTTACCAGTTGCCTTTTTTCTCCTGTATTCACAAAACACTTTCCACGAAGGATAACTCCCTTTTCCTTTCCTCAACTTCATTTTCTACATTGAGTTCATTTTTTCTGAAGCCTTCAAACTAAGTATTATCTTCAAAGTACACAAGTTTACTTATCTATCATTTCAGCCTGATGCCCTAGAACAACATATATACTAATAAATCTTCAGAAAATGCAAATGGCCAACCGATTCATCAACTGACTGCATTGCTTTGTTCATGATTCTTTAACCAGTTTTCAATACATTGCAGAGTGTCACACAGTACTCAACAGTAATTTATTTTTCAGGACTCTTACTTCATGTGATGCATACAAAAGGCTGGGATTCAATTAGACTACCCTATGTTCTTTGTGCAAAACTTCTAATAATCTCAGAAAGTGGTTTTTTTCCAGCAATGCCTGATTATTTCAACTCATCACACTTACTGCTCACAGCTCCATTATCCTCTGCCTTCTTTGTTTTTCCTTCCCAAAAGGGAAGGATTTAATTGGATACTAAAGACAGTTTTTACTCAATAAAAAAATTATTTTCTTCACTGTTCACCAGACCTGAAATACGAGCCCCCACTGTTCCCTTTGCTTTCCTCCAACAGGATCAGCCTAAGATGTGATTCTGAAGGTAACTGCAGTAATTGCATGAAATTAACTAATTTCTGACCAAATTGATGATATTTGGACACCCAAACACATCACTTAGTACACAAAATAATTTTTCCATCCAGCAAAGTCTTCTGTAGGTGTACTGACAGGCTCTTCATCACTTTCTAATTGTCTTTGCTTCTTTCTCACTGAAGGCTGATCAAACCCCATTCCAATCTCTTTAAAGCATCTTTACTTCTTCAGCTGGAGAATGAGGATAAAACACACCATCTTCACACCCCCCATGTCTGGGTGTGCCTTACCAAACAATTAGTGCCTGAATCGTTGCCTGTGCAAGCCTCCTGCTCCACTCCTGGCACTGCTTGTTTATTTGTGTTCTGCTTCAAAAGTCCTTTTCTTTTCTCCTTACTTTTTTTTTCCCCCCTCCTTTGCATTAATTTGTTTTGCTTCTAAAATGGAACGTAACAGCTGGTTAGTAGTTCATAGCTCATTTATAGTTTATTCACCTTTTGTTGCTCTGCATTTTAGTTCTCCTTATTTAAATGAGCATTATGTGCTGGGATTTTAGCATTAAATAAATGCTTTTCTGCCCAGTTTCACCTCTTAAAAGTTCCAAACCCATGAAATACCTTATAAACAAAGACCTACAACAGAACATATAAAGCAGCACTTAGAAATCCAGTTTGCCAGTGATGGATTAGGGCTTTACATTCCCAAACTACCAAGTACAGTGGTCTCCTTGACCACCCAGCTACAGTGATTTATATGCAGTGACAGATTAAGCAGTCTTCCTGGTTACATATCATTAGTGGAAATCAAAGTCATGTCAGATATTGATGGTAATACCTTTCAAAGGTACATTACTGGCCAAGCTTTATGAGCAGCTTTCACATTAATTATTCAGTGAACAACAATGCTTAAAATATATGCATATATATACTCTTGGATCCTTGGACTATATTCATCACTGATGATTTTGAAGGAATGGAAAAGGAGCTCAAAGATAACGTGTACATGGAAGCAGTAAGTTCAGGCTTCTCAATTTATAGATTTACTGTTTTAAGTCCATTACATTAAAGTGCAGAAAGACACCACAACTGCAAAAACAAAAACTCCTAAATATCTAAATTCTAGCATTAAATGAACACAACTCTTTTTCTTTGGGTATTGCAAATCTATTCAAATCACTGACCAGAAAAAAAAAAGCAATTAAGTATTTAAACTTCCATTTAAAGGCATGCAGTCATTCTGGGTCATGTTATTGTACATTATCAATATGCTATTGATTGAAACTAATCTATTATAGGCACAGAACAATCCAGTGTTGATACGTATTTTAAAATCAAGGAGTGATGAAAGTGAATTTCATAGCCCATTTTAAACTTTCACTCAAAACATGTAGGTTAATGGAAGTTAATATAAACAGCATGGAACAGAAGGACTAAAATCTGATGAGAAACAATCAGAATAATTTGGTCTGCCAGCTGAAAGGATACACATGTACAACTAAATTGAACTTTGTTTATGCCTTTTGATTTTCAAGCCTTCTCTAAGATGATTACCCTATCTCCAGTTCTATCAAGGGAAAACCGCCTCCCTCTTTCTGAATCTGCTTCTAAATCAACTTTTTAAATATTGTTTTTACAGTATTAGGTATGTCACACTATTTAGAGTCTGCTCTAAACATCTGCAAAGAAAATGTACCTCCCACAACTCCTCGCCTGCTCTGTCTTTCTCTACATCTGCTACTATTATTTTCATAGTCTCTGATTTGTTCTTGCCATTTTTTGATATAAACAAGATTAGGGGAAGCCCTTTTTTTTGTTTCTCCTCTCATATACCTTAGAGAAATGGGATCATAATTACAGTGCCAAACCATTTATGCAGCTGCAAGTAGTACTCCCGGGCACTTCAAAAGAGTTCTTGACCAAAAAGAAATCTCGGATGCTTTATAAAAATAAGAATGTTCACTATGAATGGAATTAAAATGAAACAGTACCTAAGTGGAGGTGCACAGTAAATGATGAGATTTAATAGAGGAAAATAGCAAGGCCTCCACGAGCAGCCTGCATTATGCTCGTGTTTGTATTAAAAAAGCTGCGGTGCTTTTTACCCTTAAGCGCTCGTTTCGTTTTGTACACAAATTACATCCACTCTGCCAGACACCATCTATAATGGCAGACAATCAGATCAGACACGACACTCAAGGGTTTTTATAAACTTCACATTAAAGCAGCAGAATGGCAGTAGAGTTGGCTACTACAGGTTTCCCCCATCATTTAATTCCCATTTGTCTTGAATTGGTAAATGGTTTAAAAGTCGCTGTACGCAGCACTCACACAACCACACCACAATGGTCCAAGCCTCTGGTTTTAGGAAATCAGCTCGAAAAATCTGCTTTTGTGCCACTTTCAAAGTCCAGGGAACGTACTCCACATCGGAAAGTTTTCATTACAAGCTTCCCAAATAAATTTTTTGAAACACAAAAATGGTGGAAACTTTAGTTCAACAGGTTTGTTTTGATGCAGTGATGAGGACAGCAGTGGTTTGTTATACACTGTGTTGAAAAAGAAAAAAACCCACAGCACTTGACAGCACAGAGTTATCAGAAGTTACTTAATTATCATACATGAAAAATGTTTTACAGAAGTAGACTGCCATTCACTGCAAGTTGTGCTTGGGCACATTTTGCACAGTAAGGTTAGTATAAAACAAATTATCCTGAAAAATAATTCTATTATTCAGTAATTTTTTTACAGTTTCCTTTCCAAATCTTCATGTTGAGCCTCCACTTATCCACGTTTTTTATTAAGAAAATGGATACCTAATCTAATAATACCTGAGACACAAGTGGTTTCATGAATTGTAAAACTTAAAACTGGAAGAATTACATCTCTCATAAATCAGAGCTCCTCTATTAACATCAGGAAAGGATTGTGGAAATTTCCATCCCCATCAAGCACTGCCCTGAAAGAAACCAGACCTTTGACGTGACTAGCACAGGCTGCCCTCAAGACCATCAGGAAGAAGAATTAGTTTCAGATAGGGAAAGATTTGGCCCAGTAACAGTGCCTTGAGTTTCACCAGGAATGAAAGCTTGGACACAGGGACGAGTGGAGGGGCAGTGCTGGGAGCACAAGGAAAATTCCCCTAAAAGTGCCTGCAAACGAAAGGACTCTGACTGTTCAAAGCAGGGAAAGCAAGCTCTGCTGTCAGTCATTCCAAAGGATCTCTGGAGCTGGACAAAGGGAGTCCCTTTCTGTGGAGCTCACCACCATCCCTCATGCCCTGGCTGAAGGATATCGGAGCTTAATGGACATAAAAAAATCTATCAGAACATGTGGCTACAACATCTGTCAAAACATCCCAATTAAAACCTAGCAAAAATCACTATTAAATTGGCAAATTCCCTTGATTTTGGTAGGTTTTTTTGAAGAATAAGGCATGTAAATTTGTAGCCATTTTTTACTCTTCTAGCATTTGTTTTATCAGGTTCACAATTAGTTTGTTATATCCCAACAGTCTGCATCCAGTAGAGAATCACTGTCCATCTGCTAAGGAGATGCAAGCCCCTTTAATACCCTTCATGACTAGGACATGGAAACTGAGGCAAAATTTTGTGTACTGCAGCATTACAGAATAATAATTCAATTTGGAATGCAGTTCCTAAGAATTTGAACAGGCCAGTAAAGCACACAGGGTAAAGGCTCTAGAATCCAAAGGATCTTAGGTTATTTTGTCAATGTCTAAATCAACACATCTACAGAATGACAAACAGATTTTCCCACATCACAAAGCACATTCTGAGAACTGGCTAGCTCAAAGTTTGGAGTGGGTGTTGGTTTGTTTTTTTTTTTTTAATCTTTCTTAATTATATGGTTCTGTCAATCACATAAAATTCCCTCAAAATAATGACCATAAAGAAATAGTGTCATTACTAATCACTGAATGATCACAGGCAAACTGAACCTCAGCAACAGTATCTGACAGCTCCCAGGAGATACAAGTGCTGTCAGTCCAGGAGCTGCCACATTAAGAAGTCCCTTAGCTGAGCTGTTCTACTGGTAAAGAACTGAAAGGTGCACAGAGCTGTGAGGAAACTAGTGGAAGAGTTTCCTGCAGAAAGTTTGCAGCAGCTGCTTTTTCACCTTGAATGAGAATATCTTTGTCTGCAAACAGCTCTCCCAGTCCTGGTATGGCACCTGTACAAGGACCAGCAGTGCCTCGTTTAGTACCCAATACTCAATCCATGATTTACTATATTTACATTTATCAATGTGAATTGCTGGTGCTCTGCCCCGGGTCTTGTGCAGTCACACCCCCTCTCCCACTCTGGTTGCATGCCACAGGCCCAGCTGCAGTATTTAGGATATCCAGGTATGTCACACACATGGAACTCCTCAGTTTTCCCAAGGCCAAGACCAACTCATCACTTACACTTTATGAAAAATATTCTTCAAAAATATCAGTTAACTTCTTAAACGCAGCTGACATAGGGAAGTTTCCACAACACTAATAAGCTTGAAAGAATTTATACAACAGAAGTCTTAGGGGTGACATTCCCAGTACCTGAAGGGAGTCTGCAGTAAAGATGGAGAGAGATCATTTACAGGAGCATGAAGTGACAGGACAAGGTGGAGTGGATCCAAACTGACAGAGAGTAGGTTTAGAGTAGATATTAGGAAAAAATTCTTTACTGTGAGGGTGGCACTGAAATAGGCTCTCCAGAGGATGGTGTGGATGACCCATCCCTGGAACTGTTCAAGGTCAGGCTGGATGGGGCTTTGAGCAACTCGGTCTAGAGGAAAGTGTCCCTGCCCATGGCAGAGGTTGGAACTGGATGATTGTCAAGGTGCCTTCCAACTCAAAACTTTCCATGCATGATTCTATGCATTGATGGAATCAAAACTCACTTAAGGTGAAAAAGTGGGTGCAAAAGCAGCAGCCTCTCACAGGGGAGGATGTGAGTACCAGTGAAACAATTTGCACTGGTGGAGAAGGGCACCTGTGAACACCAGAAGTGGGGGCAGCGCTTAACTCTCTAGTAGTGCTAGATCAGTGCTCTGAGGAAGAAAAGGAAACTTTGCACTTGACCAAGGGAATGAGAGAGCTACAAAGAAAGAGGTTATAATATATCCTACAAGGCTGGAAAAGTAATACTGGAAAATAAGGAGCTTCTTCTTTCACCACACAGCAACAATGAAAAAGGTATTTAAACCTGATTAGAGAGGTCTGTTCTTCATGAGTATTAGAACAAAGACAACACTGCACTCCCAGAACTTCAGATTGAAGGGAACAGAATCTGTGAAATATCAAATATAAAGATAAAAAAAGTTTATGGAAATTATCCAAAAAGCTAACAGTTCACCTTTCAGAAGTGTAAGTAATATATTAATGACTCTAAAAGAACATAAATATTTGCTTGTTATGCCCTTGATACAGCCCAACAGAATAAGCCCTGATAGATCAGCATTTATTTTGCTGACCATTGGGTGTCCAAATTCTTCTGTTGCAAATAATTCCAGAGGATTGAGGAGGAAATATTACACAGTTCTGCCAGTCACAAGCAAAGGCTGTAATGCAGCACCAGGTAACCAAGTCCTTCCCAGGACTGACAATATTCTTCCATCCAGCAACATCAAGACGCTGTTGCAGAAAGGCTCAGACTCCCCTCTTCATCTAAATTAGTTTTACATCAACAGTTCCTACTTTCCTACTGTCAGCTACCCCATGATGAATTGATAATGCATTTTGATGAAGGACAGTGTACACATATAATAAAAAAATATTGATGTTGCTTCCATCCTTGATGACAAAGTTTTTATTATTTTTATTCAGTCTGGAGACTTACACAAGCCATTAGCTGGATTTCCATTTCAAGAATAAAGTTATGGTTCACACAGATGTTATTTCAAAATCAGGAGCTTGCTGAAGATATTGGGATACAGTGCATGTGAAAGTGCTTTGCTAGGGTTTGGGGGGATTTTGATTTGTTGGGTTTTTTAACTACCATAGCAATGATGTCAAGTCACCCAGAGCTTCTCATTTTTGTGCAACGTGCATCATTCTCTGAAAAAAGTGCAATAGTGCAGGTGTGCAAGTAACAAGATCTTATAGAGGAAAAACATCCTTGCCCGTGAAGTAGAAAGATCAAGCAGCTACTTAGTCTTGTTGAATTCTGACACAAACGGGCTATGTGAGACCAAACCCCCAAGGCCTATTCCACAAGGAACCCGGGTAAGTCATCGAGTGAGCCATATTTCCTTTTTTAATTTAAAAAGTTCCATTATCTAGAGGAAGAATGCAGGTATGTTTTTAATATCTGTCTGACCATCACATGTATGAAGAAGGGCTTTTATTAATGACTACCAGGAAACAGGCACGCCAGCCACAGATCTCTTGGCTTCACCTCACCGCCGCGGAGGGAAGCGCGCGTCTTTCATCGAGAGTGGCAATATATTCCCCCAGCTTAACTATTTTACATCCTCCCCGAGGCTTTTAACCACTGGGCTGAATCGTGGACAAAGGAATCAGATGCCCAGAACGAAAGGCTCGGGGGAGCAGCAGCTCTTTATCCACTCCCTGCAATGTCCTTCTGACGGTGTGAAGCCGAGCAGCCGCCGCCAGTGCCCAGCGCCGCTCGATGCGGAACGCCAGCGGAAAGGACCTTTCCATCAGACATCCCCCAAAGATCCTCCTATTAGCAAGACTTAAGGAGGCCTTTGTCATCTCAAATATGCTCAGCTGCTCACCGCATGGCCAAGCAGTGTAAGAAGCATTTAAGGATGTGTCTGACATCATTAATCTATTTGGCCTCTGACCCACGGAGCTGAACTGTAACTATGGCGACTAAAGCTTGACCTTACTACGCTGAGAAAACTTTAAAGCTCCGTCGTATTTTGGGTCACATTGTTGGGATGAACAAAGGAATAAAGCAGAAATGTGACAGTTTCCTGGGAATTAAGGTCAGCGGGTCAATTGCCCTAAAGCTTTATTGTTATATGATAAGCAAGACTAGCTGAAATAATTTTTCAGCAATTAGAATTTAAAAAAAAAAAAAAACCCCAAACAACAAAATCTAGAGCTTTTGTTGTCTGAAGTAGAAAATTGGTCTCTGTAAAAGCAATATGTAGCCCATCACTGAGCAAAATTACTCAACTGCCTTCCCTGTACCATTTACAGCACAAACACTGGAAAAAAAATGGGCAGTAGGTATCATTTTCACATCCTCATATCAGGTTTATTGTTAATTCAAGGTTTGGGGGGCATGTGAAATGTATTTATTAATGAGTTTCTGGAATTGCATTTGCTGAAATTGTCAGTGTTTTCCATCCTCCCTTTTCAAATGATTCATGAAAGTAGGTGGGAATAAGCAGCCCAAATACACTGATTTAGAACATCTGTGTAAAGGCAGCATATGTTCTTAGGCTGGGAATAAATACAGTATAGGGGCTTGTCCTAACTAAATGCTATGACAAATACCACTCCAAATATTTACAGTCTGTAAAATTTGGCTTACTAACACTGTTTGTACAATTAGGTAGTGTGGAGCAGTTTTCACTTTAATCATGCATCAGCAAAATTCATAGGCGTCTCCTCCATTTTATTATAGCTTTTTAATTTATTCAATAAAATTATTAATTACAAACATTTTTTAAACCTAAAAATTTTTCAAATTTTAGGTATTCCAACCCATACCATGGAGGACCACAAATGCATCCTATAACAGCAGCTAAAAGGCAGATAGATACAAAATATCTAAGTTGTGTATGGAGTTATCATGTTGGGGTTTTTAATTTCTCACATCATTACTTAGGAAAAATTATTGTGATGCAAAAGTGCAGCACAGACTGGGCATAACATGACAGTTTAGCTGAGCCTATCACCCACAAAAGTATAAAGTGCATGAAGGAAAATGCATGAAAACAAAAGTTTGTGAAGCAGGAAAACTAAACATATCTCAACATTTTGTTTCAGGGTTCTCCACAATTAGTATATTTTATTTAATTATCTAATAATTATGTGAGTGGATGCTAAAACAGTGGCACTTGTTCATTAAGAAACATTAACATAATACGCAAGTGCAGTGCAGGGGAGAAGTACCAGCCCAAGCTTTTTATGGCTATTAAAGAATACAAAAGCAAAATTCCAGGCACCCTGCAAGATAGCCCTTTCTGCTTTTCTTTTTCTTTTTTTTAATACTCCAGATGTGTCTGAAAAATAGAATTCTATGAAACTGGTTTTAAAAGGTCTGAAGACTGCCAGTCTGACAAAAAAGCGTGGCTAAAATGACGCCAAGGTGAATGCCATCAATAAAGAATTCAACTTTTGTTTAATTCTTTTTTACTCTGAATTTGCACTGTTGGTTGAGCACAAACTGAAGGAATCACTGCTGCAGCTGTTTCCATGCTGGGGAAAAAATGTTAATGGCTCTAGAAAAGCACTAGAAAAGCTCCAAAGAAAGAATTCAAGACCTAGAAAATTTGTTTCAATGTTGCCAAACAGAAGAATGTAATTAATACGCATCCAACAGCGAGGTGGGAGTGAATTTACCTGCAGCCATCAAACCCCAGAATATGTGATAACTCTTATCACGTAGATTACTTGTCTTGCTGAGAATATGCAAGGGCCACTGCCACCAGGCAGATCACAAACTGGAACAGGTTTGAACAGCGAGGGCAGTTTGGAGGACAAGCATGCAACAGTTCAGATTTAAGATATGCAGCAGACTCTTCACCTTGGAAGACAGGATGCCTTTTGAAGCTGTGCCTGTGACAGCTGTGACACCAAAAAATAGTGTCAAGAGGTTTATTTGGGCCCCATTATACAGAAGGTCACTCTAAATGTCATAATGGCACACCAGGGTATTTTCATCTCCTCTCAACTTGATACAAAACATTTAAGAGTCAAAACGCATTTGCTCTCAATAGACTATCCTTTTGAAATCACTATATTTTAACATTGTTTTAAAAACAGTGACAACTTACTGCATAAACCCACAGTGCTGAAACTTGCCACAGAAGGGGAGCATTCCCAGGTGCCACACTCCCATTACCCACACATGAACGAATAATTACTCTGGAAGTCAAAAGAGACCCTGGAAAACTTCTAAAACCTCAACAGTTATTACTTTCCATACAAGAGAATCCCATCTGAAGTCATACATTGAAGTACTACTGAGTTGGCACAGAAATGGATTAAAGCCAGGAAATTCTAAGTTTAAGCTGACTCGCCATCCTTAGCACAGTCTATTGTCCTTTATCCCTAAAATTTAATTAAACCTCAGTCCTGACCAGTTGTAATAAGGAGTACTGAAAACTGATTATCGGAATTGCTTTCCCCCGATGGTCTATTGTGCTACACTTCCTCTCTGCAAAATACAAAAGACCCTATGTACATTTTTCTTTCTCTGTGAAAAGAGTGCTGGAAAAAAAAAAAATCCAGTCTGAACTTTTATTTAGTTGCCAATTGTGCTGTGGAATGAAAGTAAGCATTTTCTTTTAAAAGCTGATTCAAATTCAGTACTTAATCATGCCATAGCAGAGCAAGAGCAGCAACAAATTATGTTACAATTACATTAGAAATTCTTCCACAAGATTTTGTTTTCAGTCACTTCTAATCTTTCAATAGCTGCTGTTTCTAGGACTGATGTTTTCCTAACAGCATTTGCTGCTCTGATCAGAAACATTTGTAATGTAAGGAAAATATGTATGTGCATGTGTGTGCAGAGCACAGACAGAGGAAAAAAGCAGTCACAATTGATTATAAAAAAAAGTTCTAAAAGGCATAAAACATCTCCTTCATTCTTCTACATGTTGGGGTTTTTTTCCCCCCTTATTCTAGGAGATTATTTACTCCTGTACTAACCAATTTGTTTTCTCTGCTGCAGATCACTGCAATATACAATTACAAAGTAATGGTTTTAAATTTTAAAATGCTATGAACTCCACTTCAAATAACAGACCCAAAACACAGGCCTCAAGTGCCTACATTAAAGCAGACTCACCACTAACTGGATGGATGACTAAGCCAGAAAAAGGTAAAAGAGCTGGCAGGCCACAGGACACACAAATTGAGAGCCCAGGTTTTAAAATCCCTCTTTGTCTGCAGTGCTCTCCCTCTTACCCAGAAAATGTCAGATGACTCGAAGATATCAAATAACATCTGTTTTCTAAACAACACACTAATGCCTACAAAATTTATAACACCCCCTTTTGAAACAATACAGGAGACAGCTCAGCCTGCAAATCCAAAAACTTTAAAGGAATCTTAATTAGCAATTTCAAAAAGATGCCTATAATCCAGGCAGCATATCACTGCCACGAGATGAAATAAAAAATACGTATGCAAAGCTATCTATGGTATTATAAGGATATCCAACAGAATTCAAAAGCCTTTGGGTTAAAACCATTAAACTTGTAGAGCTTCAAAGAGGAAAGGTACAACCTTTGACAGGCCAGCAACAGGTCAGTGCCTGTTACAGCGATGCCTCATCGTTCCTCTGGTGAATGACTCCTGCTTTGGCTGTTTTCATTCCCAGCTACCTCTGCCTTTTGCTACAAACACAACACAGCAACGTGTTTGCTCGCCAAAATGAAAATGCAAATCCCTACCACGTCCTCCTGGCTCTCTGGCCCAGCTTATGTAAATGTGTTTCCCTAGTACACAGCATCCTACAGACTGGGGTGCCATAGCAAAGGACAAACTGACATTCCCTGTGTTTCTGCACAGCATTCCTGGGGTTACAGAGGTACAGTGATGTTTTCCCAGCAGCCACTCCAAAAGCAGCTAATGGTAAATGTTAATAACTTCTCTTCATCTCTTAAGAAGGGAACGAACCCAAACCACCCTAGGATGAGAAGGCAGGTAGATTTCAGAGCTGGCTACACAGGGTTAATAATCAGAGAATCACAGAACATGCTGGCTTGGAAGGGACCCATCAGGACCATTGAGTCCAACTCCTGGCCCTGCACAGCACATCCTAAGAATCCCACCACATGCCTTAAGAGCATTGTGCAAATGCTTCTGGAGCTCTGCCAGGATTGGTGCTGTGACCACTTCCCTGGGAGCCTGATCAGTGCACACCCACCCTGTGGGTAAAAAAAACCCCTTCTGATATTCAGCCCAAACCTCCCCTGACTCAGCTTCATTCCATTTCCTCGAGTCACTGGTCACAAGAGTGAAGAGATCCTGCCCTGTCTTTGGCAGCACCCACTGCTCAGGGACTCCCAGAATAAGCTCTGCACATTTCATCAATAGTTACATGAGACTGTTTCTACTTGAAACCTTAAGTAACGCAAGCACCACATTGTGAGAGCAAAGGGTTGCTACAGTCACGACAAAATGAACAGCTGCCACACAATTTGATGAAAGTGCCAGTTTCCCATGCCAATACCACAATCCTTTCAATGAGGCATTTGGCCAACATATTAAAATCCTTAGACCATCGGGAAAACAACAAAGTAATTCCACAGTAACAGCCCCAGCACGTTTTGGCATCTATTGATATTAAAAATACAGTAGCTGTAGAATTACAGGTTACAGAAAGAGATGAGTATTTTTTTTTCCTTTCAGAAATTGAAAAGCAAAGAAGAAAAATGTTTTTGTAGTAATATGACAGGCGACATAAACGGTAAGAAATGTGACAGCTGCATATGCCAGAGTCGTACGTTTACTAAGAACAAGCCTGTACGAGACCTCTAAGGCAGGAGTTCACAGATGCAGCACTGAAGTCAGTTTGGAACAGTGATGGTGGGTGGAAAACCATACCTAGCAGGCAGCAGGGCTTTGCAGTTGTTTTGCAGGCAGCTCAGAACGGTGAAGTAAATAAACAAATAAGTGAAAGTGAGCCAGCAGCAATTTGTGACGTGCAGTGTGACTGACTGTCAGTCAGAGCTGGCTCATCTGCTCTTCGAGCGGATGGATTTGACTTGAAACCATTCCATGCACACATACACAGAAAGTTCCCATTAAATCCATGGAGACTAAATAGAGCACCTGGTGAGACTTAAAACTTGACTTTCCACCTCTCTGAAGAGCATACCTGCAGTCCAGTGAAAGGTGACCACAAAAGCCAACTTCAGCTCCACAGTGCAGCACAATGGACCCAACAACCAAAGCACAGTGGAAGAGGATGGTCCCACAGACACCAGCACTTGTCTGGCTCCATCATGAGCTGCATGGAAAAGCAGCTCCAGCAAAACGTATTTCATTCTGGGAGGAAGTCTGCATTTCTGGCAGCTGAGCTGACTAAAGGCCTGGCCAAACACAAGCTGATGCAGAAGTGGAGATGGGGCTGCCCTCTGCGGCAGCAGCCAACCAGATGTACTGCGCAAAGCCATTTTTAGATGCTCTTGCCTGGAGTATTGAGGATCTGAACTCAATAACCTGAATCCCTTCTGTTATGTGCTTCTAGGCTCCACTGTGTGCACAGAGCACAGAGAGCACAGAGCTGACCCGGCACAAGCTCAAAATGATTGTGGCTGAACAATCCATAGCAATCACGACTTGTTCGCTAAAGAATTTACAATTGCAATCAGAACCTCTCTACAACCCCTGGGAAAAATGATCAAGAAGAAATGAAATAGGTTTTGTTATATCCATGAACAATAACGTAAAATAACATCAGCTAGAAATAAAGACAAATACTAGGCAGGCTAACAACAAATGGAGTTTTCATTTCTCACTGGGGCTATTTTTAGATGCATTCATATTTAAATATGAAGGTAATTTCCCAGTGCAGCTGTTAACAGCTCTTCCTGAGCTTCTCTTGGAGTTTGGGTGTTGCATCTGCTGGCATTTGCAAGGCAAACTTCTGGTTTCAGTGCATTATAAGTACAAAAGCAGATGTTTCAAGCATCACCTTCAAAAATCGTACTTTGCATCTCAGGGGGTACTATGGTCAATTTATTTGCAAAAGGTTTGAGGTTTTATGTACAAAACTATGTTGCTATTGTAACAAGCATCTTGCATGGTTTTTAATCTACCCAAAGACATACTGAGGTACATATCAGGTGAACAAAACCTATAAATAATGTGCTAGTTTGGGCTGCTGATAGTTTCAGAAATGCATGATTTTAAAGAATCATTGCTAAGGTCAAGAACTACTCCAGTTTTAATGAGGGACTCTGTCTGCTTCTCTCATTCAAATGAAGATTTTATTTTTTCTTTGTCAATAAGTGGTAATGAAATAGTTCTCACGCATTCTACTGTATCTGAAAGCCTACTTATGTGGAGAGAGATACAGTAATGCTTTAATTAGGACTACAGACAGACCATATTTGATTCAGATCATGGGTCCAGCTAGCCCTGTCAATACCAACACCACGTAGTTTTTGCTTTCACAGCAATGTGCAAAATTTTTTCCACCACTGAGTTTTTGTCAAAATACCTGAAGATTAGAAATAGATTTATATTCTGGTTTTAAAACCTATCTAGAGTACCAAGCAGAGAAATGAAAAGCCAAACCACTCAAGAGTGTATATCACTGATCTCTCTATCCCACGGCATCACTTGCACTGTAATGACTGTGCTGCAGACCTGGTGCTTAACCTGCTGTCCTGGCAGAGATAGGCCTGCCTTTGACATTTTTTACAAAAGGGAATGGAGATGAAGCCTCTGGCATCCATGCCACAAACCTTCAGTGAAGAGCAGTGGGCTTCAGGTGGAGAAGCAGGTAGATGGGTGATGGTAAAGCAGCTTGGAAAGTCTTCTTCCTCAACAATGAATTGGATACAAAGCTGTTACAGTGTAGACCACTCTTAGGGGAGACCAAAACACGCTCAGCTGTGTATGTGAAAGGCAGGAGTTTGGTTTTCTTAACTTGTAAGGTGAGAGGAGAAACAATGAATTCAAAGAAAGAGTCAAGACTCTGTTCTTCAGTAACAAAGCTGCTGTTGTCACCTTCTCAGGCAAGTCAACTCTTACGTGCTGCACATCACGCACAGCTACATCCATCCTGAGGTCAGGCAAAACGCCTTTGTTTTCCTGAGTCACAGAGCTGAAGGTCTCTCATGGATTCCTACAGGTTACTTCTCTTTAGGGCTCCCAACACTTCCCCCAAGGGCTTGGGATTGGCAGCAGCAATTAGTGTGTGTTCACCAAAGGCCAAAGAACAAAACCTTTGAGGAAGGAGATTAAAGATAGATTAAGGAAGGGGAAAAAAAAAAAAAGAAAATGAGGAACACTGCTCCAGATACAAAGCTTGAAATGAATTTGAGATTCCTATTCCCATGAAAATTCAGCCTCTTACCACTTCAATGAACTTCATCCTCAGTAACAGCAAGTCATACCCACTAAATAATGCACGTCCATCACCTGCTCAAAGTAATTCCCAGGTCTCAGGCCTTCTCCTCACTTCCCTGTTTACCAGCAAGTTGAGGGCAGACACCTGCTGGGGAAGAGCTTCTCTCACTCCTCAGTGTCCCTTGTCATTCTTGGTGTTGGAACTGGGTGAAAACTGAAGAGGGATTGCTCTAGGAATACCTGGGAAAATCTCCAACATGAATGTGCTTCTGAGACTCAGAAGAAATAGGATGGCTCTGCTGAGCATGCCAGTGCTCTAGGAATGAGATCTCCTTTGCATTTGAGGTAAATTATAAACAAAATTTCATGGGTAAAAAGTAAGATCACCATTAATAATGTACTACTAGGAAAGGAAATGTGAAAGAACATACACATATGCTTTACAACTATTTTTTTTTCCTGTTTAGCTTCAAGGATCTTTCCACAGCACATTCAGCCAGCAGATGCTGAAAACATGCCAGCGCCCACACCAATTCACGCAGATGGTGCTGGTGGGGTTGAGCCTTATACAAAACTTACTTGTCTTCTCAACTAAGATAAAGTTTCTGCATGTGTGTCCTTTTCCTGAGTCAGAATTTCACCACTACATTTCTTATGGCCAGGGAAATTTCAAAATTCCTGTTAACTCACTTTTAATGACCATATCAACCCATATATGACCATATAACTTTCTGCCAACCCCCCATTAACTGCTGTTGTGCAAAGCCATTCCTGAAACAGCCTCTCTTGCTGAACAGAAGAAGACAGAATAATAACCCCCGCTCACGACTAAATAAATCTGTTCAGACAATGTAAACTTAGTCCTTCCTGAGAATAAACACTTGTGAGTTATTCATATATTCAACACTGGCACAGTCTTTCGTAATTTCAAACCCAGGTATTACACAAGCAAATCAGCAAATGCACAGACTCCGGCTCATGGCTGGATGTTAACACAGACTAGACACAAACAACTAGGGCGGTGCATTTGGCCAAAATAGTCTGCTAATGCTTTGATTTGATTTGCCTGCAAAGCAGGGGGTGTGCATTTTTGTAGAGATTACAGATCACCACCTAATGCCTTGAGCAGCACTGTATCCCCACACACTTGCTTTGAGTTTACCAAGAATGCTAAATATTCAAACTGGGGAACTCATACATTATACAAGTGCAGAAAACTTGGCCACTGTAATTTTACCAGATTAGACCTAAGTGAAACTGCTCAGCTAATAGGAGGAGGAAAGAAAAGAGGAAACTCTCTAACATGTAAAAGGGGCCAAAGAAGGACAACAAGGGAGAAAAAAGAGTTCAGCAGAGGCAGCTTCTCCCGGCGTAAGATCAGTGCACAAAAAGCTGGAATGTGAATGTTCCCATGTGGGTTGATGTGTGGAGAAACAACTGTTGGGCACTGCTGGAGGAGGAGAGGAGCTGGGTGAGAGGCAGGGTGTATGCAGAAAGCTTGGCAGAGAGAGGCTGAGCACAGAGAGAGGAAAGACAAAGGCGGAAAATCCTCTGGGGCTATCAGGAAGTAAAAACAAAGAGAAAGGACCAGAAGAACTATTTTCATGGCCTGCAAATAGACTTGAGTGAAAGCATGTGACTTTCTAGCTTTCAGAAAAAACCTCTGCAGAACTGAGGTTTATGAAAACTGCATACAAAAAAATATAACAACAAACATGAATTTTGCCCAACTGATTGTCTGACCGGTTTAGATACTCGACAGCAGGAGCAGCAATGAGTTCCAACATTAACAGGCAAAACAAGCACATGGACAGAAAGGAGTCATCCACCCCAAGCCCCTTCTTAGCAAGCCCCAAATCACCCCTGCCTTGCTTATATCTCTATCCTCGAAGGCTGGCTCTGGGCAACAGTTGCATAAGAAGCAAACAAAGCTCCAAGAAAGAGCCCAAGACCAAAATTGCACCAGACTTTTTTCATCCTGCCATTTCAGAATGTTTCAGGCTGTTGTTTTTTTTCTGTTTTTGTTGTTTTTTCAAATGTATTTCTGTACTACTGGAACCCTTTTTATAGAGGCAGGTGTAAAAACGCATTTACCACTTTGTTCAGCTCAGTGTAGGCCTCATCGATAAAAATGTGAATTTGCAAATGCAGAACTACCCTGAGGGCAGAACAGCAGGTTTTTTCCTTCACAGGATCCTTCCTCACACACACTAGGCATTACTAACAATCTCAGTTAAGGTTTTCAAGGTTGTTTTGGAGGAACACTATTTTTCCTCCCTTTAACACACTTTCAAAGCCACATCAAGTGAAAGTCTATTCTGTTCTGACAGCATCGCTTACTTTGTCAAGTAAGCAAGGAAAAACTCCATGTTCTTCATAGCTGTGAAGGAGTTAGCACTGCTTCTCCTAAAAATGTTGTCATGGTGGCTTCATGGTTTGACATCTAACAAACAGAGAAAATTGCTTTTTAAATACAAACATCAACTTTAAGCATTAGGAGCAAACTTTCCTGGAATGGACTTTATGTAGTCAGCTTTCTTTACTCATTGCAGTATGTCCTGTAAATAATAAAAAATAAATACCTTACTAAAAGGCTTTGCAATTTCAAGTACCCTATTAAGTTACTTAATTTTGCTATCCATAGCACATGATCTCACAAGCAAAGCTGTTTATTTGCCTGAGGGAAAATACAGATGTGATTGCATCACGGGTGTTTCTGAGTTGACAGGGCTTTTCCCTGGGGCTGTTTGGGAGAGCTGGAAAGAAGAATGGGGGAAAGCATGGAGAGAAGAGAAAGGAATGGCAGAAAATACAGGTGCAGTGGTCTAACCTCCTGGCCTTTCCAGAGAGACAAAATAGCCACAATTACAACTATTATCTCTCACATTCCTCTGGCAGGGGAAAAGAAAGAAACACACTTGAGTCCACCTAATTTTAAACGAGTATTTAGTTTTAGGCTCTTCATACCTTTCTAGCTCTGCTGTGGACTGTCTCGTATGACTGCACTCCCATTTTTGTTGCATTTGATACAGAGCTGCTGCACCAACTTTGACAAGGTGCTCTGTGTACATAAAAAACAATGCTGAAAGCTGAATTTGACAGACATTGGTACTTGGAAGGAATACATCCAAAACTGGATTCTAATCCTGAACTGGTTCTGATCATTTAAAGACTAAAGTTTAACACAAAATGCAACATGTATTTGTTGAAAAACTCTACTCAGTGAATATCAGCAAACCTTACAGAACATGTATCATACTGAAGTTCATATATCATAGTGTCCTCTTTCCTCCCATGTCCCTACAAATCAGCCTGTGCCTAACTTGGATTTGGGACAGCTTGCTTTGGAAAATCAATATAACCTCATAAAAGCCTGAAGCTAAAACCCACTAACACTCATTTCAGTTTATTCCATTGAATACCAAACTATTACTGTCAGCTTTATCTGACAGAAATCTGTCCTTGAGATGCTCAACGAAGCAAAGGTTCAGTTTGGATCCTTGAAGACAGCCAGCCCTCTCCTTCACTGAGGATGAGTGATCTCAGATTCAATTTCACTTCCCAGTCAAGGTGTTTGGTTTCTCAATATTTCATAAATGTCCTGCCCGGAAATGTATAGGACTGGAATCTGATCTACAGCAGGGCAAAATATATCCAAAAAGCCTGTCAAGTCACAGGGAGAGTCATTCAGGTCAACCCTTGGCTGAGGGAGTTCCCAGAACTTCAATTCTTATCACTCCATCAGGATGCCCAGGAAAAAGAAAAAAAAAAAAAGGCACCATCATTACCACATTGACCTAATAGCACCTTACAAGAGCTTGTTATAAACTTGCAGTAAAATTCTGTGAAAGGCATTATGTAGTGTGAGCACTCCGAATTCCCCACCCCACACCTTTTAAACCCTCTCAGCCCATGAAGCATTAACAAGATTACTGTGTCTTCTGAAAGGTAATTTCCCTGTAGGTCTGACAAGAACTTTAATCTCAGTGTCATGAGTGTGAATTAATTCTATAAACAAAATACAGGTAAAACGCTATTTTAACTTAGAGATTCAATTAAAATATCTCATTATATTCCTAGGCTTTGGTACGCCAGTGTTAAATATTCATAGTTTTATTCCCAACATATGAGTAACTCCATCCTTATCAACAGAACTTTTCCATTCTCCTGAAACTGATAACACCTTTAATTCCTACATTTTAAGAAAAAGATGGAGAACATGGTCAAGATCTCCATGTACAAGAGGTTTTTTTGTGGAGAGTATTTTAAAGGCTACCCACGTTCTTAAGAAGTATATTTATGGAGTTTACATAAAAGAATACAGTCAAAAATCTGCTTGCAACAGCACATTAAAGACCTTTCAGTACTCCAGAGCAGCTGTGACCTGGTAAAATCTAATTATTTTTCACATGCCCTTTGGAATTCTCTAGGAATATGTACTGTAATTTCTAACCAGTGCCATAAGCACTGGGCCAGCCTCGGAATTGAGCTGAGAGATAGCTGGATGAGTACCATATACATCTTTTATAAGCATCCCACAGATCTGTGTTAAGGCTTAGCAACATGGCACAGCAACATAACCCTGGAATCTGTTAACTAATACAGCTAAGTCAGGCATGAGAAATACCAAATACACAACGCTTTTGAAAAATACCACTATAATCTCAAAAGAATCTCAGTTTAAAAAAAAAAATCAACAGGATAGCTGCAGCATTTCCAAACTCTTAGCATTTCCACAACACACTATTCTGTCTCACACGATGAGACAGGGGCATGCTGTAGTACCAGATGTATCACTGTTCATATAATACATGTACATATGTATCCATATGCCTATAATGTGCCTGATATGCATTAAGATGTATATGCAATACAGCTGATTATTCTGAGCTGGTTAGGGCACAGCTCACTGCCAGGACTTATTGATACAGACAATTATACCTTAACCTGAAGTCAATTTATTATTAGTTTTTACTCTCCTCAGGGAAAGATTAGAATTGAAGTGACAGCAAAAAAATCCTTTTCCTTCCTTATCAAGGAAAATCAATCCAGTTTTTTTTTTTTAATTGGTAAAATAAATATATCGTGTATATAACATTGCAATACTTCTAAGCGTCAAATCCATCAAGCAGCATTCAAAAATTTGTTAAAAACCTCTTGAAAAGGGATGAGGCTTGACACTTTTAAGTTTGTCTGGCTTTGTTTTTGAGAAAAGATACCAACAGCAATTGAAGCATTCAAACTTTACACAAAAGGTGCACCTATGTAACAGTTTCCATAGGATTTACAGAAGTCAAGCCCTCTTTGAAATCAATGGAGCCTTGTAGTCTTCTGATACCAGCAAAAAGTACAACTGGAGGATAACCAGGATCAGCAGAGAGTTTTCAGGAGTCTGCCTTCCCCCAGACACTGGTTCTGTGCTGGAGAACACGGTGGTCAAAACCCTGCATGAGGGGACCAAGGGCACTTGTGCATGGCTAATAAAAAGAGCAGGATGCTCATGAAGGCAGCAGCTGTCTGCTGGGAAAGACACCCCTTTTGATAGAAAATTTTAAAAATAAAACAAGAGAAACATCAACTGCATCTGCCAAAAACAACGCTACTTGTGTGGTTGTAAGCTATGGGTAAAGGAAACCGGGGTTTATGAAAAAGCACCTAGGGAAGATGTTTTCTAGTTTGCCCTTTAACTACCGTATATTTTGGTGCTTGAAAGGCAGAAAGTTCAGGATAAATCCCTAAGGACTGCAGCCTGGCCAGGCCACAATCGCCCTCAATCTCAGTCCCGCCGGGCACGATAAGGTATCTCCCGGTGAGCGCCGTGCCGGGGGGAGCAGGAACCGGGCACTTCGTATCCACTGGATGATTCCAAAAGGAATCACCTCGGGAAAACCCTCAAATCTCCCAAAGCTGCCGTAGCCTGCAATGCCTTACACGAATGCCCCACAGCCAGGGAGGTGTCAGGGGAGTGACGGTGCTCAGAGCCATATGCCGACTGGGACTGAGGAAACTAATTGATTGACTGATTTGTGTTTTAAACAGTTTTTTTTTTTTAAGCCCCTTCGTGATACTCGCGGCCTATCCTGGTCCTTGGATCCAAAACCAGGGAACCGGGATCACCTGCCCAGCCCAAAATCGGGCACTAGGGGATGAACTGGGGGATGACGGGGAGCCACCCCACTCCCGGCACGGCCACCAGCGGCACTAAGCCTTCTCTGCCAGGGGAAAAAAAGGTAAAGAAATAAATTTAAAAGCCCCCC
>JANPWX010000140.1:369194-478452 GCA_024734555.1 Trochalopteron elliotii | reverse complement strand
AAAAAAAAAAAAAAGCCGAGGCGATGCGTTCGCGCCCCTGCGCAGCGCTGCCCCCCGCACCACAAAGTCTGCGGGCGAGAAGATGGGCAACAAAATGGTTGCACAGAAAGAATGCAACAGGCCCAAATTCCCGCCCCGACGCCCCACTTTCTTTGGGAAGAAGAGCTGGCTCATAATCCTCCTGCCATTCCATAGGTCCTCGCCTAGTTCTAATCAACTTTTCAGCTGTTTTCAGTGTATTAAGTGATTGTCTGCCCTCGTACAGGCGCAGCTAATTAATTTATAGGTGGCCTGCAAATAAATAATTCACCACGTACTTCGTTGCACACCTCATCTCTACGTGGTTCTGACTCCAAAAATCGTTTCGCGACCACTGGGACGTGGCAGAATCTTTTGTTTTAACCCTTTTCCTCAAACGCAATTAGGAGCTGCAACTTAGTTGATCAGGCAAAGCTCGAGTATTCCTGCATTTCCCAACGTAGTGGTCCTGCTTTCCCAGCGTCTGCCATAGCTCACAGCACCCAGGCACAGCTTTCTGATTTTGGGGTTGGTTGGCTGGTTCTTTTTTTTTTTTTTTTTTTTTTTTTATTCCTGCTTAGTTTCCAAGCTCATCCCCTTGGTGAATAAAAGCTCAGCTCTTGCACAGACAGCTGCCTTTCTGGCTCAGTCCTGCTCTTTGAGGTCGCCTCAATTTTAATCTCCCTGACCGCAAAGGGGTTTGAGCTCGACCCTGGCACAGCCAGGCAAAGTTGCAAAGGAGTGTTGCAAACGCGAGGACGACTGTGTGTAATTAACTAATTCATGGAATGCTGTTACCGACGGGTTATTCATTTGGGCTGAAGGCAAGTCGCTTCCCTCCTGCAAGGGATCCATTCTGGGCAGTTAACAGAATACAGTGGAGTGTTTTCTACACCAGATGTACACCAAAATGCAGAATTACTTTACAATTAAATCTTACTCCTGCACGTTAGCTGAATGCATTTTCTCCTTGCCTCTTCGAAATAAGAAGATTCATGTTTTGCATTTCCATGTAAATCATTTCTACAAAGAAAAGGTGTACAAAGAGGCTGAAGATGTTCAGACTTTAAAAAGCAGTTCATTATTCTAACCCCAATTTCCTTGTCTAAAATATACTGCCCAAAAAGATAGAAGCATCAGTTATGCTCACCATCTGTTGCCTGGGGATATGGCATCTTAATGAACATTTCTTTGAATTAGACTGAAAAATGCATTTGTCAATTCAAGTGTATGAAGAAAAGAATTATTTGCTGTAAAACAGAAAGATCAGTCTGTGTTTTCCTTGTCAATATATGCCACGCATTAGGTCATACTCAAGAGGTTTCAGTGCCCTTCCCTCCCTCAGAAGAAAACCCACCTTAAAGTTCCCTTTAATTTATTCCAAAACCATACAGTACAGCCCTGTTTAAGATAGGGTTTCAAATCTTTCATAAACAAAAGGTATACCTGGGTTTACAGAAAGCCAATTATCTTAAAATACACTGAGTTTATTCTAATCCTACTTCATGCTGCTATCAAGCTTTTTTATTTTTCCATCCACATTTAATCACATCTAAAAGCTGTATTTTTTCCTGTCTTCTGTGCTCCTCCTGTACACCAGAAACAGTGACAGCCCTTGGCATATATTAAAAATGCTAATTCTCTCTCTTTATTTTTTTTTTGTACATTTACACCATTTTAACTGGAGAACAACCAGATAAATACTGCAAGTAATCAGCATGGGAAATTCTGTAAACTCTCTAGAAGAGTGATTTAGTTTATTTTTTTATAACTCCCTCCTTTGCAGGCTGGCTCTGTTTTTCTCAACAGGAGGCTTTGTTGTAATTAAAGCAGAGAAAACTGGACAGCAGCAAAAAACATCTGACTTGTGGCTCTTGAAAGCACAGGTTTTGTAGCATGTACCACCCCCCAGTGGGCAAAAAACTCTGTAGTAAACTCACAGCCAGCTTTGATCTCCAGAAATAAAGTGGATACATTTTTACAGCGAGAACAAAATAAAGATGAGTTTCTGGGCTGGGGTTTTTGCCCTTCGTTTTGGTTTGGGGTTTTTTTTCCCCCCTCTGTCACCAGTAGCTAAAAGTTGTCAGATAATTGTGTAAGGCAGTGGTGACTAATCCAAGCAATTGCTGGAGGAGTTTGCAAACTTTGCAGTTGCAGTTATTTGAAGTGGCTGCAGTTGGGAGATGGCCATCTTTGTCTCCTTGCAGCAGGAAGCAGGGATGCTAATGGCTAGTTAGCTCTCGAGTTTTTTTTCCTTAATCACTTCAAAGCACAGGAGTGCACAGAAGAATTAATAAGTGATTGCTTACATTTATTTTTAATAAGCAGCCAAATACCACTCGGGGCAGGAATCTGGAGAAGTGTTCAGTACATTTCTTATGGCATCACTAATAAGAATCCAAACATTCTTACAGCTTCACTTTTTTTCTAATTTTTTGAGGAGCAAAACTTAGTAAAGCAGGAGATGAGCAAACAACTGCTTTAAAAAGGAAAGAAACAGAACTACTGAAACTTTATCTAGTGTTTAAGTAATGTTTTTACATGTCGGGAGTTTTGTGCCAGAAACTCCATATCAGGTATAATTCTACCTAAACTTGTCAAGAGGGGGAAAATAGATTTTTTTTTTTCCCCTTGAAACAACGGCAGCATTTGTTCTCTATTCTTTTATTTAATGCCCAGACAAGTTACCTCAGCAGCAGCTCTCAAAAGAAAACTGAGAAGCCATAATTGGCTAAACTCAAAGAGTACTAAAACACAAAACTGAAATCCATTGCAAAAAAAAAGACTCCCCCTCAAAGTGTTTTCTTAACGTGCAACCTTTCCTGCAGCAGAGTAGTCAAAACAAGAGAGTGAGAAGGAATAGAGTAATAGTCTGGGTCTTTTCAAGCCAGCATTTTCAAAACTAGGAAAGGTTTTAGAAGTAAACTTCACAAGAGAACCACTTGTAGTTCATTTCCATCCTCCACAGCAAATACAGGTTTGGCTGATCTTTGGTGTGGAGTCAAGCTTTTACTCAGAATTCATTTCTAAGTCAGATTTACTTGCATTTGAGGGAAGATCACATAAAAATTTGCATTTTTTAGGACACTTGAGTTCGACTTAATAAGACACAAGCAATATTATTCCTACTGCACAAGAAGTGGGAGCAAGTTTTCTGCAAGTAAATGAAACCTACAACAAAAAAAAACCCAGCAACAAAAAAATCTCACCAACATGCAGTGACAGAGCCTGACTGAAGGGCTCAATCTCACTTTAACAAACTCCTTTGCATTTTTTACCCCTTGGAAAGACAGCTAGAGGACCTTCTGCTTGCCTAGCACCAAACAAAAGACTGGGGCACCTTCCTGAAATATGATGATCGTGGAAATTGCAGCTCCTAGACAGGGTGCTTAGAAAGCATTTTGCTGTCACTATCAACTAACCCTGAGTAATACACTGAAAGAAAACAAAATGTGGACATTGTTTTAAGTCTAGATTAGCACTGTGGAGCTTCTTCTAACAGAAAAAAAAAAGTTGGTGAAGCTATTTAAGCTGCAGCATGACCTTTTGTAAGCACAACTGACATTATGAGCAGTAGATGGACTTTGCAAGTATTTTTAAAAATAAGCACATTTTGTGTTTCTGATGTTTCAGATTCTAAACATACAGAGCTAATTCTGGAATACAAGTACACTAAAAGCAAATTGGCTTAGCAAGTGTGTAGATTCTAGTGGTGGCTTTGAGTAATAGTTTTGTCTTTTACAACCTAAAAATACCAAGTAGTTTCCCTTTCCTCTGTTACTTTGATGGTAAGAAAGAAGCCACTGAGCTACCAGAGTTCCTGCTGGAGAGCACAGAGGTAGATCAGAAATTCAAATAAGCACTGTGTGACCTCAAGTGAGGCAGGTCTTGATTTTATTCACATTTTATCACAGCTTGGAAAGAAATTTTCAATGCTGTTTTTAGAAAAAAATCCTAACTTTTCAAATATACCAAACCAATTTATTTTGTTAAGCCATTGCCTGCCTACAGTACAGCTGGACTCCATACTTTAGAATAAATGCAATGTTCTTCTTAGGTACTTTTATTTTTTTTTTTTTTTTGTATAGCTCAGTTTATGTTTCTCATTTTAAAATGAGATGTCCCCTTAGCTGTACCACAGAGGTAAGTCCACATGCAAGGCCCACAGGTTCCTGCTCTCTCTAGTAATTCACTTGCTTACACAGGTCCCAGGAAAACTAATTTAACCACGTGATTCAAAAAAGTTCAGGAAAACATTCAACTAGGAATAAAGAGCAAAAAGACTGCTGTTCAGTTTTTCCAACGTTACTTTTGTTACCGAAAAAACAAGGAGCAATTTTTTTGCATTTAAAAATTAATTTGAGCACAGAGTTTTCTAAAATCTGGTCTGCTCAAAAATAATGGCTCCTTTCAAAACCATGTGTCCATGAAGCCTCCCCATCTGATGCTGCAGAAACCTGGCCACAGTGTCTGGACCAGTGGGGGTCACTTTTCTTTTCATCCTGCCGGATCAGCTATAATGACTTGGTGTCAGGGAATATTTAGAGACAGCTCAAGAAGGGGAAAGTTGGAGCATGGCAGCAGGATTCCCTTCTTCTCTGTAGACAGATCACTGGAGCCTTTGATATGCAAAAACATTGTTTTCAGCTATAGCTTGAGATATAAAAGGGAAGTGCAAGATATCAAACAATCAAGACCTGAAGAAAACTATTCTAAGTTTAGAAAAGGGAGTGGGGGGTATAGTCTTAATCCACATTTTTGAAACAGTGTCGTCTTCTCCAAAGAGACCTTTTCTTTCTCTTTGCTCTTGTTTTCATGTAATTTTGAGAGAGGGGATAAAAAAAATTCCAGGAACTTAATGAGCTTTAGTGCTTTCATTTTAATCCTACACATTACTGCTATTGTAATAGTGGCAATAAATGAAGAGATGACTATCAAATGAAGCACAGTGGAAACAGTTGATGTGCTAGAAAGGTAAAACAAATGAACTTTCTGTGTGTGCACACATCTATGTAATGTATGCACATACTAGAGCCAACCTTTTGCTTAATACTAACAAGTTTTTTTACAGCTCAGAGTTCTAAAGAAAATTTATGATTTTAAGTACTTAAAAGTTATTGTAGCCTTCAAAGGCCTATTAAAGGAATTTATACTCCTATTTCACCATACCCTTCCAGAAAATACCTTCTATCACGACTTCACATTAGTTCCTAAGAGACACCATTTTTTTTCCACATCTCTTAAGTTGCTGTTTATTTCAAAGTTTTAGGAATAGGGCCTGGGCTTCTTTCCTCAAACACTTGAATAATACAGAGCAAGAAAGCTAGACACTGGAAGAATACAGAGCTTTTTTTGTTCCATTTCATAAGGATTATATAATTTACCCAAATTACATAAGTTACCAATAAACATGCATTCCCTTCTATTCTAAAATGTGGCCACACAGATTGAGTTCTTGCCTTAAATAAAGCATACATAAAAATTCTTCTTTATGCCACAGTGGGGGTCTCCCATGTTGAGTTCTTTTTTTTCACTGGACAACTGCTGAAAACAAGATGCTGAAAACAAAGCTCAGAGGAGCACGAAAGCTGCAGCAGGAGAGTCTTTTCCCCTCCCTCACTGTGTAGTCACACCATCTCTCAAATGGGGGGCTTTGGGGTTTTTTTGGTTTTTTTTTAATGGTTAACATTTTTCTGTAAGAAAGAGCAGCATAATTTGTATCTATTTAAATGTATCACTGCATATTCCGTGTTGCTGTAAGGAGCCTGACTGGTCTGTTTCATAATAGACCTGCTACAAATTGCAAAAGACAGTTCTAAAACAGAGAGCATTTGTGTTTAGGTCAAGTATTTTACAGGGGACCAGAAGCTGCTCTAGTTTTGCTCCCAGGAAGCAAGCATTACTCAGCACACTGCTCCTGCCAAGCATTTTGGTTCCAAGGATCATGCTCAGTCCCTTGGACAAATGTGAAGTCACAAAAGGGAAAAGCAAGTAAACATTGAGGATTTGTTTAATTTTGGATTTAACCACTTTTATTTCAGACATGCCAGTACAAGCTCTCAGGGGGCTTGGTATCTTACTGGATCCTTTATGCAGTAGTGATATGAAGCAGCCCAAGTGAAAAATGCTGTTTCAAAAAGAACTAGTGTTCTGTAAGAAATACAAACAAAAGAAGTAATATTTTTCTTCTTTTTAGAAATCTTACAGACTAAACCCACCTATGTATTGCCAAAAAGCTGACACAGATGCCTGGCTAGTCCCTAGCTCAGAATCAACATGCTGCAAATGGGAAATAGTCATAAAATATTTTGGCAAAAACGCTTTCCCTTTCACTCAGTAACTAGCGAACAGTAATTACCTCCCTTTACACTTAAAACTAAGAAGATCATCATCTCTATTTACCAGGAACACAAAGTAAGCAACCATTTTGGCCTCCTCCAAGGAGGTAACACTGGCATTTCACGTCAGATGAAAAAACATAATTTACAAATATTTTGTTACTATCTGCCTTTATTTTGCTACTGAAACAAGGGAAAATACAGTTCCAGCAAAACTGCAGTAACATGAAACCCCACAGCAAAACATTTTTTGAAAGAGCTCTGTGGATTTTGCTGAAATACCAATGCTCTGGGGAAACAAGGTGTGCTACTCATGTACAGGGGATGCAACTTGTAAAAGTAGTGGTTTTAATTCCAATTTCTTTGTTTTTACTTTTGCAGGACATTAAGAGTTCAAGGAAAGCTTTCAGAGGGGAGTTTTCTGGGAAGGAAATCATATTTTTGTGAGGTTTTTTTTATAATGAAGAAAACCACCTGAATTGGCTGCTGTTTCCGTGGTAGAGTAACTTGCATTCTTGCAGCACAGGAGGAATTCTTTCCCTGCATTACAAATTTGGAAGAAGCGTTAAAAAGCGAGAGTTGGTTGGAAAATGGTTCTCTGAAAGAGGTGTGGATGTACCAGGATGTAGCTACTGTACAAAGGTCATACTTGGATAATTCTGGATAGCAAGAAGCATCCTTTTCCTGACCTCCTGAAGAGGCTGCAGTCCTTGGAGCCTCAGCAGAATGAATGGTTTCTATCACGCGGCACTAAAGTTCCCTCCTCTGACCACTACGCTGCACACAAGAGTTTGTAAGAGCTACAAAGAAAGTAATTCCTGCTAAAGGCATTAAAACCAAACAAAAGAGGCTCTTCATTCACAGACTTTACACCAGGACAAAAATAGAAGGAAGCTGAAGCTTTTCTACGCTGGCGCCTGGTGTGCTTATGTACCATGATAAATCTTGGTTGGAATGCTCATTGAGTACTGTGCCAGGAGCCAGGAAACACACACCACCACCACCAAGGACCATCTGAGTAAACACCATCCAAAAAACACTGCCTCATGGAGTAAACTGTAAGAGTGACTGGGCAGAACCCACATCCCTTTGCTGGATATCCTCAAGCACAAAATTTACTCATACCTTGAAATACGGTAGGATCAATATTAATTTATTTTCCTTTTCATGCCTCTGAGAATAAAGTTCAATTAATACATGAACCCATAAGAGAAAAGGTCACGACACTGCTTAATGGTCATCTTGCAGGAGTTCTCACAACCCTAATTACAATGGTAATTGAATTATGTTGTCTTAAAAGCTATAAAAATGCTAATTACCTAAGCTCAGTGTACAAACACACTACCAATGCAAAGTACAAACTTAGTCTCAAGAGTTAATTTATACTATTTTATACTTATTATGCTGCTAATAAGGTGGGAAAAATGTGGTTAAACCTGCCAAATAGACTCTTATGAGTGTGCTACTTAGTAAGATGACTTTTGAGAAGGACAAATATTTAAACATGAAATTAAGCATGTAATGAAATATTTCATCCAGTGAACTAGAAAGCCATAGCTCTACCAGTTACCTGGCCAGTTTTAAAATTCACCTTTTCTGAACACTCACTTAAGCTTGAAAACCAAGCAGAATAGCCCACAGTGTTTTTAAGTTACACACTGTGAAGCTGAGCACTGGGAAAGACTTGGGGAAAAGTCTTTGCTGGCCTTCACTCCTTTGTCTGCATTTTATGCTTTGCCTTTAGGGCTTTTCTTTAACATCTGAAATAGCTACCACTGGACTTGTGGGTTTGGTAAGGGTTTTATAGTTCACTTAAGGGCTCCTGAGGAAGTTAGCTGGCTTAGGAATTACTTCTTATCTTTCAGATACAGAATGATTTACTTGAACTCTGGTGTGACTTCAGCTCTGTACTGATCTGGTATCTGTGAACAAAGATTGCTGGTACACGTGAAATGTGAAGGAATCCTTAGAAAGAGGATCTTGTTGCTTAAGCAAAATAACTCACAGATGAGGCATACTTGATTATATTGTTTTCAATCACTGTACAGAATAACCTATTAAGTTAATTGAATTAGTACAAGTAGTAGAATTATCGATGTAAGGAAGAGAGAGTAAAATGCATCCACGCACTTGAATTTTGGTTTGATGTGTGTTTCAGATGTCTTCTGTAATGTTGAAGTTGATTTTTTATTGTGGTTTCTTCAATGATGATCTGGATAATTTTGTTTGTTTGGTTTTTTTAGATTGTTGAAGATCAGAACTGTATAGAAATCTCATCATTCCTGACCATGATTAGTGTTACCTGGAGCATCTTCCTAGTTTGGACTAAAATAGGGCTGTTACTTGACATGGCACCTTATTCTGTTAGTGCCAAACCATGCCCTTCAGTATGTCGCTGTGATGTGGGTTTCATATATTGTAATGATCGCGATTTGACGTCTATTCCTACAGGAATCCCAGAGGATGCAACCACCCTCTTCCTTCAGAACAATCAAATAAATAATGCTGGGATTCCTTCAGAACTGAAGAACTTGCTTAGGGTGGAAAGAATATATTTATACCGCAACAGCCTAGATGAATTCCCCACTAACCTCCCTAAGTACATTAAGGAACTGCATTTGCAGGAGAACAATATAAGGACCATTACTTATGATTCACTCTCAAAAATTCCTTATCTGGAAGAATTGCATTTGGATGATAATTCTGTTTCTGCTGTTAGCATCGAGGATGGAGCTTTCCGGGACAACATCTATCTCAGACTTCTCTTCCTCTCTCGAAATCACCTTAGCACCATTCCCTGGGGTTTGCCTAAAACCATAGAAGAGCTACGCTTGGATGATAATCGTATTTCCACAATTTCTGAGCTGTCCCTTCAAGACCTTACAAATCTAAAACGCCTTGTTTTAGATGGGAATCTTCTAAATAACCATGGATTGGGAGACAAAGTCTTCACGAATCTAGTCAATCTTACAGAATTGTCATTGGTCCGCAATTCACTCACAGCTGCACCGGTGAATTTGCCGGGAACAAACCTAAGGAAGCTTTATCTCCAAGAAAACCACATCAACCGTGTGCCACCCAATGCTTTCTCTTACCTACGGCAACTGTACCGACTAGACATGTCCAATAACAATCTCAGCAATTTACCTCAGGGTGTCTTTGACGATCTGGACAACATCACTCAACTTTTTCTTCGCAACAACCCTTGGCACTGCGGGTGCAAAATGAAATGGGTACGGGACTGGTTACAGTCGTTGCCTTTAAAAGTGAACGTACGTGGGCTGATGTGTCAGGCACCAGAAAAAGTGCGTGGGATGGCTATCAAAGACCTCAGCGCAGAACTGTTTGACTGTAAGGACGAGAGCGTGATAAGCACCATCCAAATCACCACTGCAGTACCAAACACGTTATACCCGGCCCAGGGACACTGGCCCGTTTCTGTGACCAAACAACCCGACATCAAGACTCCCAACCTGAATAAAAACTACAGAACCACGGCCAGCCCGGTACGCAAAATCATTACGATATTTGTGAAATCCGTAAGCACAGAGACTATCCACATCTCCTGGAAAGTTGCACTGCCGATGACTGCTTTGAGACTGAGCTGGCTCAAGATGGGCCACAGCCCTGCCTTTGGATCTATAACTGAAACGATAGTTACGGGCGACAGGAGCGACTATCTGCTCACGGCTCTCGAGCCGGAGTCGCCGTACCGTGTGTGCATGGTTCCCATGGAAACCAGCAACATCTATCTCTCCGACGAAACGCCCGAGTGCATCGAGACCGAGACGGCGCCGCTCAAGATGTACAACCCCACCACTACCCTCAACCGGGAGCAGGAGAAAGAACCTTACAAAAACCCCAGCCTGCCCTTGGCCGCCATCATCGGCGGCGCGGTGGCGCTGGTGGCCATCGGGCTGCTGGCCCTGGTCTGCTGGTACGTCCACAGAAACGGGTCCCTCTTCTCCCGGAACTGCACCTACAGCAAGGGACGGCGGAGAAAAGACGACTACGCCGAAGCGGGAACCAAGAAGGACAACTCCATCCTGGAAATCAGGGAGACTTCTTTCCAGATGATACCAATCACCGGTGACCAAGTGTCCAAGGAGGAGTTTGTAATACACACCATTTTCCCACCTAACGGCATGAATCTGTACAAGAACAGCCACAGTGAAAGCAGTAGTAACAGGAGCTACAGAGACAGTGGTATTCCAGATTCAGATCACTCACACTCATGATACTGAGGGACGTGAAAGACTGGTTTGGGTTTTGTTGGGTTTTTTGGGTATGTTTTGTTTTTTAAAGAAAACAAGAAAAGACTGACTTAACAGTTGCTGTTCTACTGCAAAACACTGGATTAAAAGACTGACAAAGCAATGTACTGTACATTTGCCATATAATTTATATTTAAGAACTTTTTATTAAAAGTTTCAAATTTCAGGCTACCGCTGCGATTATGTAGTGGGGATACCTGACCACAATTCTATATTTTAGTATTTTTTAGTAATTTGTACTGTATTTTCCTTGCTAATATTGAAGTTACAGACCATTTAACTTTTGTGTTCTACTGAGTAAGATGACTTGTTGACTGTGAAAGTGAATTTTCTTGCCGTGTTGAGCAGTCAGAACATTCATCTGAGATCCTTGTAAGTGTAAGCACAGACCATTTTTCACTTTGGTATCAATAAAATAATGTTGAACCTGGCAAATCAGGAAGATCAAAAAGTGGTTACAAAAACTCACAGAACTTCCAGTGTTGGGTCTATTAAATCTGTAAACCACAATATTCAATAAACAAAAATGCGTGTAGTAATGGGCAATATCAGCTGTCTGGATATATCCATTCAACAGTGGTGAAATCCAATTGAAATGAGAATAATCAAATTGATGACATGCATGAGACTGAAGCTTTTGACAAGTGTTAAAAAAACCTATTCCTTAGAGGAAAGCATAATCAAATTCCTAACAAGGAATTAAAAAAGAAAAAAAATAAAAGTGGTAAGCTCTACAAACCAAGGGGGTAGATACAGCTTAGGAATAGATTTTTGGTTATCAGAATCAGTGGTCTGTATATTACAGAGAAAATAGTGATGGATGCTCACAGGCATTTGGGAGACAAGGGCAGGAAGACAGAGACAACGCTTTGAAACTGCTTTGAAAAGAGAAAGGGCCGAAAGTGCAGTTTCACAAAAAAAAAGAGAGCAGGACAAAACCCAAGGCAATAAAAGCAAGGTCTCAAAACCTGTGGTTCCAGAGGTGAGCAGAGAAATGAGGAATGCAGCTGTTCTGAAGCCTATACAAGTCTGTGTTCAGTGTACTGCTGTTGCAGTCAGGAATACTGCCCATTACTGTCACAGTTATCCAGAAATTCCTTGGTAAATCTGTAAGGTAACATGTTTTTTTTCTGCCTTCCTGCTGAACTATGAGCTATTTCATGTTTAAACCCCAAGCCACTCTTTGTTGCAATAATCATTCTGTTTCTTCAACTAAAAACCAAAGTGCTTTGTACGCCCTTTGGCCAGTCTTGTGTGTGCCTTGATCCAACGCTACATGTATCAAGCTTTTAAAAGCTAAGAAAAAAGGAAATAATAAAATACCCACTTTTTCATACATAACTTAACTATGAAAAATACTGGTCTTATTCATGAACGAAGTTGAAAAACTACTTCAAAATTATGCTGCACCTCTGCAGTGCACTGATAAGAAACCCACTCGGAAGCTACTACTTTTTAGGTCATGAGCTTCACCTCTCTCTGTGTTCAGGTTAACAATATTACACTTGCAGGTTTTCTTCATTATTAACTACTTGGGAAAAAAAGTTTCACAACAGTGAAGAGTGTGAACAATGAAAGGGAGGTAAGGCATGGAGTTACAGCCCTCTGAAATACAGTTTTTAAAAGAAACAGCAAATAAAAAGTATTAAATATTTCAGACATTGTCTCAGACAAGAAGGAATGTATATCAAATGCAATTCAGTTCTATGAGAATATTAGTGGTGCTCGGCCTGTTTCCCTAAGAGCAGCAAAGAATGAGAGATGAAAAGAAGAAAGAGTGACCAGCACTGAGACTGATGGTTTCAGCAATCAGCCTGCAAATTAATCTCCTACCAGGGATCCATCTAACTACACAGACCCAAAATTTCCAGTAACACACGTTTTTCTTTTCATGCTCATTTTCCAGATGTGCCCAGGGAAGTTCCTTTCCAAACTCCCTGTACCATGGAACTGTTGACACATTATTTTCAAAAGTGTCTCCTGCAGTTTCCTGACCTTAGACAAACCACGTGTCCTTTGCATGGAGCATTGAATGGATCCATGGAAAGGGGAGTGTAATGCTAAAAAACGATGTGCTCAGCTCAGTGTAATGCACCAAACAAGATTATTTTGCTCTGTTGTCCCATCTGGTGCAAGTCTAGGGAAGGGCAAGAAGTGAAGACTGAGCATGTGGAGCCTCATTATGTTAATGTGCAAAAAGCTTCCCAAGCAGTGAGAGGGAAAGGAAAATGACACAGAGGGACTGGACAGACCTGTTGTTCTTTGTCTGCTCTCACACAGGGGGATGGATCTCTGGTATCTGAGCCCATTTCATGGCTGGGTCACTGGCAAGAGAGCCTAGTTCTATGCCAGCAGTTCTCCAGTAACAAAATCAAACAGGTTTTGTTGGATTTTCAAACTATTTAAAAACCTGTCTCCCAGCTGGCTCCAAATTTATGTTGTGAAAAAGGAAAAATGACATTCAGTGACTACTTTGCCTTCTGAGGCACCTAAGCCAGAAGTGCCTGGTAATGGTATGTACCAACTCCAGTGATGCCACTGCAAGGTCATAAAATTATTTTTAAAATTGGCATTTGAAGAGATAATTGAATGACAGGCTTAAGTAAAATGACTTTTCATGTGACATTTTTATCTGTGAGGCAGTTAGGGTACAAATCCAAAGCAACTTCAGTAAATCAACCCAGTTGTTCCTACTTCACCTTCCACCAGCAAGAGTGAAAACCTGGACAAGGTTCTGTCTTCCTCAGGAAACCTGGTCAGGCTGGCAGGAGAGCTGGTGTCCTCTTACCACATGAGATGTCAATGCAAAAAATGGCACACTGGAGTGTACAAGACCTTCCCCGGGCTCTACAGCAACTTTTACCCCACACACATAATGTTCAAATTAATTTGGCAAGTGACAGGTTGCTTTCAGACTAAACTGTGGTTTTTTCCTTTGGCTGTTTATACCAATTTCTGTTCCTCTCCACGTCAGGCCTTTCTCTTCAAGACTGCTCCTTATCCCAGTGCTGCAGTTGCTGCATGCAATGCTCCCCAGCACCATCAGAAATCCCTTCTGTTACACAGGTGTATGTGCAGGTAAAGCAGATTACTACAGTAGGCAGTTCACTCAACACATTATCAAAATAACATTAATCCACGATAAATTTATCTCAAGTTTTTGAATTCCATGTTACTTCTGTGCACTGTTCAATATTTAATTGTGGAGCAAGGGGTGGAATTTTTTTTCAGTGTTGCCTAAACCCATGTGAGTTCACTTGATCAGTACTCTCCATATTCAAATACTATGCCCTTTTTAAATTGACATTGCTATCCTGAATTGCCCACAGTCCTGTTTTAACCTGAAAGCTGTCTCCAAAAACACCCTGGTACTTTGGAAACCATATTAATTTTATCTCATCTTGGCACCTTCCAGAGCTAGGGCCAGGAGCTGGACACAGTGATCCTGATGGGTCCTTTGAACTCAGTATTCTGTGAGAAACTTGCTTCATTTGTAAGCTGTTATTTCTTAGCTTTCTACCAGAGCCTGATGTGCAGAAACTGTTAGGGATTTTTGATTGTTTTTTTTTTTTTTCTTCTGGCTTTAACAGTACCAAATTTTATGGTGTTGGAACAGAGTTTCCATCTCTCCAGCTAATGCACTAGTGAGCATGCAAGCTATCTTGTGCCAATGCTGTACATATTGAATGTAGAGCAGCAAATGCAATAAAGCAAGAGCAAAAATAATAAAGGCTTATTTGCTATTAAAATAATTTACTGATGACATAATGCATTAAAGCATATACATATAGACTTCCCTGCTAAGAGGAGGAAATTTTGCACATTCACCTGCAGCTGAAGTTGGATAAGATCTTCAGAAATGAGCTGGCAGATGCCTTCTGCCTGGATTTATCCAAACCATGTTTGTTTGAGATAGTTTTGGGCAGAACCATAATTCACACGGGTACCCTCCCCTTTGAAAATGCCTTAACCTTACTTCCAAATCCATATATTATTTCAGCATCACCTTGGGACTGTCTTTGTTTAATTAACTTTCTTTACTGATATACCAGAACAGACAGAGCTTCAAGCCACAGGCCAGCACTTAACCATCACGGATTTTTTTTTTTTTCAAAGCATGAAGTCACTCCATAGAGCTGAGGAGTTTTCATCTTCCAAACCAGCCCAGAGTGATTACATCAGAGAGAAAAAGCTCATTGACTGAATTCAGACATCAGAATTTTACCTTTTTTTCTTTGCAAATGAATTTAATTTTGGGGTGGTGGATAAGAGTCCCACCCATGTGATGAAATTAGAGCCCTTTCCAACACTGAAGGTGCAACCATGACACTGGTATTAAATTCTGGACACAACTGCTTTAAAAGTTTTTTCTTTTGGTAAACATGAATGTTTGATTTCATAGTTATTTCATCAAATAATTTCCTGCTCCTCTTAAAAAACCTAGATCAAAGCAGAATATGGATCTCAGTGAAAGGGTGGAAGAGCAGATGCTCAAAACAAGCATCACTCTGCTTTCTCAGCACAGGACATCAAGTAAGATACTCACGTGATGCCTGAGGAACATTTCTCCCCTGGGGGGAAGCCAAAACACTTCAGTTGGGTGTTAAATAAACATCCTCTGGATTTTTGATGGTCTAAGGCAAAGGCATACAATACACATTTTGGCAAGCAAGCAAATGTCCATCAGAAATGCCCTGTGCCTGAATCCTGCAGGTCAGGACTGCAGATGTGAATTTCCCAACTTCAACTGCTTTCCAGAGCCCCTTTTTGTTTCCTTAGGATGAAAATGTAATGGAGTCACAGTATAAAACCCCTCAAGATTAACAACATGAGCTGAAAACATCTTTTTGACATCTGAAGCTGGACCTTCTAAGCTTAGCAAGAACACTCATAAATAAGTTATAAAAATAGAATGGTCTTAATAGGGCTAATTAAATAATCTGACTTGTTCAAGCTGGTTGATAGTGTTCATATAGGCTGATACTCTGTCCTGAACAGCCCTCTTAAGTCATCAAAAACAGGGAGCAGATCCTACCCAAGTGCTAGCACAAGCTCCTGTCCCCTGGCTGAGCTTAAGGAAAATCTATCTATAGACAGAGCTGTGGAAGGTCTAATTGTTCAAACTCCAGGGGCTGCACCATGTTCTTTCATCACTAACTGTGGGAACATCATTTACAAAAGGATGAAATTATGCACGTTATGCATAATTTAATGCCCCTAATTTATGCAAAAGAGTTAAAAATTTATTTAGCTCAGAACTGCACATCCAATTTATGTAATACTGCTTCCTCCAGTGGCCTTAGTCCCTGATAAATGCCTGCCAGGTTTTCCACATGAAAACAGATGTTTTTTGTGGATGTGGGGAGGGGTTTTAATAATTCTTCTTGTCTTTTTTTTTTTTTTTGTGATTAAGAACAATAAATAATTTTATTGCAAATCTTTCAGTTTTTAATGGGATACAAAAAATCAACTGGCTGATAATTTTAAATGAATGCCCCCAGACACAGCAGATGCTGATGTGACAAAAGATGTCCCCACAAACTGCTGTCCCATCTCACCTCACAATAATGCTTTCCAGGGTTTTAACTTGAAGCCTTGCTTTTATTGCAAGGATTGCAAAAAGGTAATGAAATCTGTTTTCACTACTGTAAGATGAAAATTGGGGACCTCTAAATTTTGAGATGTACACAAGCAGTTGTATTTCCATAATGCAGGCATGGCTGTCTTTCAGGCTAGGTCACAGCAAATTTAAGCCTTTGTCCACCTCTGAGCCTGCTGTATTCACAAAATTTCCTAAATTACTAGACCAAGCATCAGCAGCTTCAACAGGCAGTAAGAGAAAGCCTCCTTACCTCACCTTACATCACCTTCAGCTACCTGTTTGTGTGTGTAAAGTGGAGTTAATTTGGCTTCCTTAAGTGTTGTGTTTTTCATGGATTCAGTGAGGAAGCACAGAAGTGACAGTTTTTAAAAAGGTATACATCCTTCTACCATGGAATGCTGACAAGGTAGAGGATTTAAGAAATGATGTTTTAACCCTTACTCCAGAATTACACCCCAAATACAAGCCTGTGTAAGCTCTATGCACTTCCTGATTGTGTGTATAATATGCTCACCCCCTGTTTAAGCTACATTTAATGGACACAAGTTATTTGCATTGCACTCCTCCTCAAACTGTTTTCATTTTCTACACAGTTTGAGCAACAATGTAAGAATGTGGATAGGTACAGAATCTGTGGTATTTTGTTTGTTTACCTGGTTTCAGTAATCTTCTCAAGAAACATTAAAGACACTTATTTCCAAAGCCTGATGGAATAAATTACTGCCCACAAGGAACATGAGCTCATTAACAGAAAGAAAGCCATATCCAGGGAAATGCTAACCCAGTGAATAAATACAATTTTAAGGCATTAGCTGATAGCACAGAGCATCCACCTAATGTCTTTAAAGCAATTATTTTACCTTAAGAACTCCTTAATGGCATGTAACCTACTTCATCCACTAAAAACCTTTTCATTTCTCCCTGATACAGAAATGACATACAGCATGATAAAATAAAAATTAGGAAAAACACCACAGTAGTTCCAGGTCTTGGAAGGTTTTCTGGTTGCTGAAATTCAGCACTTTGCAGCCCAGTGAAGTGAGCAGTGAGGAGAATATCACTGGGGGAGCTAAACTGCTGACCCCGTGCAATTTCCTTGGATAAATGAAAAAAAGGCAGAGATGGAATTGCAATGTAGGGCCTCAGCAGCTCCACCATGGCTGTCTCAGACAGACCCTCACCTATCCCAATTACAAACCTCGGTGCTTTTGACTACAGGAAAATTTGGAAGTTCCTTTAAGGGTCAAAAAGGTTGAGCAGCAGCAGGACAACCACCATGTCTAAGCTCTTCTTTCTATCCTTTCTTTTTTTTCATTTTCCCTTTGTTAATTAAATAAAGCTCATTGAGAGAGTTTGTTCAACAATCAGGACTGTTACATGTGTAAAAACCTCTTCAGTGCTAACTGCACTTGTTGATACATAGTGGAATAGTGCTGAACCCTCCTTAAAGAGTTTGCATTTAAATCCAGGGCACGCATATCACAAAATATTTTCCCTGTAAATCTCCACCATTTCCTGAACTTACAAATACATGAAGTTAAGGGTGGGGGGAACAAGATAAAAATATGTTCCTAGGAAGTTGCTCTTACCACTGTTGCTTTCCTGTGCTCCATATATGAATTTAAGAAGTCCAAATAAACAAGGATCAATTAAAGAGAATTTTGGAGGAGGGGTGCAATACCACAAAATCACATCTCTACTACTGAGAATTGAATTATACTGAACAGCTACTTGGTTTATCATAACTTATCTGTCTCAGGAAATGCTCACATCTTTCATTATCTGCTGGCCTAGGGACAGAGCTGCACTGATCAGAGCGTTCCTTGGGTACAGACAGAGGCTTTAAAAGGAGCCAAATATACCTGAACAAAACTAATAGGAACTGGTTTTGAAATAAAAAAAAAACAAAAAAAAAACACAACAAGTTGTCCTAAATTTCTGTGTTTTGTCTAAAACATTTTGTCCCAAACACTGAAAAATATTACTATCCTACACTATTCTTAAAAAAAAAACAAACAAACAAACAAGTATCTTATCTTTCAAGCATGGAAGGTTTGATGTAATGCCCAGCTTTACCTGTAAAATAAGTATTAAAGGTTTTGTTTATATGACTTCATGCCCAATGCTATGATGAGCACGTTTATTGAGGATCTCCCCAGTGTTTTTCTGTATTACACAAACTGTACTGTTTGTGCAGTACAGTTTCCACCCATTTTCCCTATGTAAACAACTGACTTCTTTAACACTTATATCATTTTAATCATTAAATACTAAAAGTGCAAGAAGTGGTTTGTCAAAACTTTTTTTAGGGTCTTAGGGATGTGAGAGGGAAAGGACAGAGACATTATACTAGGATGCTAACTAGAGGAAAAGGGTGCTATTGTATGGTGCAGGGAGATTTTCTTTGTTTTACTGAAAGGAAAAAAAAAACCACAAAACTTTCACAAATGCAGCTATTTTGACAAAAGGACCTGCTCATGCAAGAAACACATCTTGTTCCCAAAGCAACCACACCACTTTGGGAAGGGAGGGGAACAGAGTGTCTCTCTTTGATATGGATTTGAAGGTGATATCCTGTATCCCATGAAGGAGCACCCCGCTGGTAGAGTCAGAATAAGTTGGATTGTCTTAATACCCACTTTATACTCAATGCTGGTGTTGCTGCAAAACCAGGGAGCAAAGCAACCCAGTCTCAGGGACTTCAAATAAACCCCCAAACAAATCAAAAAACAACCAACCCTGCAAAATCCTCCAAAAGCACCTATCAAAGTGATTTCAATCCAGTGATCCGGTACACAGTCAAAGAATGTAAGCTCTTCTAATCCCACTCTTTGAGCTCCTCCAGGCTCCAGCCCCCGTTGCCATGGCCCTGCTGACACCTCCTGCAAAGGACAGGAGCCCCACAGGCCTGAGGGCTGCTGCCTGTGGGTTACACACTGCAAAAACAGCTTGGGAGGCGAGGAGCATGAGGCACCCATTCCAGTCCAGGAGGTTTTATTACAATGAGTTCAGCTCTGGGCAGGCTGCCATCATCAGCATATTTCTGACAGGTATTTTATTTTTCCTCCACTGAATACCTAACACTACTGAAAGCACTCACTGCTAACGTTAGATACTGCTGGTTTCTTTAGATAAAAGAAAGTAAAATTTGAAATTACCTACGGTTCTCCTTTGTGCTAATAAAGACTAACTTTATCCTTCAGTATAATCCCGCCAAATCAATTAAAACGCATTCAGTGGGTTGAAAGGATACCAGTGAAGTATTAACAAAAGCCTGGCTTGGATTATGCAAAATTTTTGCAGCAATTGACTGATGCAAAGATTTCTGTGGCAATACTTTCAGGAAAAGAAAATAAATCTAGCTCTTCAAAATGTTCCTTACTCGGTTTTTTGCTCAGCAGCTCTAGGGAAGTTATTAGGTCAAACTCCCACAACACTGACCTCTTTCTGAGGTTTGCAAGTCAATATGTGAGTGATGAGTGAAATCTCCCATATTCATTCATGGAAATCTCTACAGTGCTGCTATAAACTGGGGCTTAAGGATATTAAATAGGAAAATGTCTTAAAACAGAAGCACCTCATGTCTGGGTATGGTTGGGTGCATCATCATCAGCTGAGGAACCCATCTAGGCCATGCCTGAACCTTCCTCAGGAATGAAACAGAATTCCTAAGGATAGGGAAATAACCCATGCTAGTGTCAATGGGGGCTGGAGACCTGCCAAGGCACCTGTTCCCATGTCTTACCACCAGCTAAAATGCCACCATGGAGGGGAAAAAACATTTTTTTCTCCTGCTGAGAAGGAGCTCTGGCAGGTTCTGTTACCTGTGCTAGGCCTGGCCAGCAGAGAGCCAATACTGCTTCCTTTGCAAAAAACAAACACCAGGATAAACTTTGATCTGTTAAACAAGCCAGGGATCATGTTTTCTAGTGCTTTCACATTTGTAGGAAGCTGCCTCTGACATCTCCCCTCAGGGCTTGATCATACAATGAAGGAAAAGTAGGGAATTTTAAAGACGCTGGCAAGCGTTTGGTCTTTCAAAATGTCATGGCTAATCTCCACATCACCCAGCCCGCTCCCTAATCAAGACAGAGGAACTGTACAAGTGCAAATTAGTGTCACTTATGTCCTGAAAACAAGTAAGGAAGAGGATACAGAATAAGTATGCCCAAAAGCAACATCAAATTTATCCTCAGTGATCAGATGAGAGATTTACTGAAGTTTACTTCACCTTCCCCAGAAGAAAAAACAGCAAACAAACATGAGGATATCTCTATGACATTTACCATCTGGCTGAGCAGGTTAGCGCTGTATTATTGCTGTACTCTGCTCAACAGCAGTGAGAACAGGGAGGCAAGGAGTGGTCCTGAGCTCCCACAGCCATTTTCAAACACTTCCAAGATAGAAGACCTGTCTTCTGCAAGATCTGATTTATTTTTTTCTTTAGGGTCCATTAAGACAAAATTTAACAGTAGCACCAGGGTTATTTTAGGACATTATGCATCCCAATGACCTGATATGAGTAAACAGAATAAATATGGGGGGGGGGGTCACCTGTTGAGATGTAGGACAGACATCTAAAAGCAGCTCTGTTATCAATCCTGAGATGCCACATGCCAGCCTGGAGCATCAAAAGAGGGCAGCAGCACTGTGAGCCCACGGATGAGCAACCTCAGCACACAGGACTGGGAGAGCACATGAAAAACTGCCAATGTTTCCCTGAACCACTGAAGCACAACAGGGAAGCACATCCAATTCATACTAGTGGGCACTAGGAAGTTGTCCAAGACCTTTAAACTCTTATTCTTCTGGGAGCTGACCCAGATTTGACTATTACTCTAATGGTACAAAAACCACTCGCTACTTAATACCTGCGGTACACGATTATGCACTGATGATGCAGGCTCCCTGAACACTGCAAAGTGCTGGGGGTATTTGTTGTTAAATCCACAGTTTTGCAGGAGTAACCATTGTACCCTGCCTAGAAAAAAACCCCAGGATTTCCTATATGGGGAAAGGCAACAGTGTTAATTGCAGGTATTTCATGTTAGAAGAAAACCAGCAGGAAAAGAAAAACAAACACCACTTCCACACACTCCTCCAGCCATAGTGATCAACTTACATATTCCAATTTTATTTTAAAAAACTGAAAATATTCTGTGTCTAGAACAGTCTTTTTTAAAAATGTGCATTGTAAGGCCTTTTTTGTAACATTCATCCTTTACTAATGATTTTTAAATGTTCCTCTAATCAGTTTGAAAGGGACCAGTAATTTTGGCTCAGCTGTAGCAGCAATAGAAGGAATCAGCACAACATGCCAGAGGAATGCAAAATGTACTAACCAGATATGAAGCCAGCTACACAATACTGAAATCCATGCAAGTCCACTTCAGATTGTCTGTTTAACGCTGCAGAATTTGTGATATTTACTCTGCCATTCAAGAACACTCTTTACATGACACTTACTCTGATCTCTCAAAACCACATTATATAGCCATAGTACAAATGGGAATACTAGTGCTCTAAATCTATTCTCCATTTTATTTGAAAGCATAATGTATAATAATAAATTATTTTTCCTTTTAAATTACATTTCATTAATCTTTGTCCTTTAAAATAAAGATACAAGCACATGGCCAGATATTTTTCTGTATACAGCATCATCATTCTTATGATAAAATTAATAGGTCTTCCAAGCAATGTCTTCTGAGCAGCCAAAAGTAAAGAGTGAGCAAATTACAATACTAATACTAATTTATTAAAAGCTACTTTCAAATGCCTTCAGCTTCCCTTTTCTTTGTTTGCAGCATTGTAGGGCCATTTGATAAAGCCAAACTGCAGATGTTCAGCCCTTTGTTTACTGAGGTAACTGCGGCTGAAAACGAAATGGAAGTGACAGCACCCGGGGTACCGTGCCTTGCCAGCAGCAACACTGTGCTGGAGCAGTTGCTGCTGGAGGAAATTAAACTGTAGAAACTCTGAAGGATGACATTACTGGGGAGCTCTGCAATTCAGACTGGCAAGGAGGCAGGAGTGGGAGCCCTGGAGAGCTACCACCACCTCCCTTCTATGAACCACGGTGTCCCTTTCCCACTCTGCTGTTTTCTGGGCTGCACAATATGTTTTCTTAGACCTGCCACCCATATGGACACTTGGACACGTTACACCAAGTCACTCATGCTGGCCATTCCTGGGATAAACCACATTTATGCCTCTGTCAGCACTAATTCTGCTGCTTTCTGAGGAGATGACTAAACTCTGCTGTGCTGCAAGCAGAGGTTCGTTGCAGCCAAATGAACTGTGAGTTCACAAGACAAATAAAAGCTCTCAACTTTTATTTGCAGGTTGTCCTGCAAAATTCTCTCCTTGCAGACACATCTATTTTACAGCAAATTTATATTTTTTCAGCTTTCCTAAATTCTTATGGTTCTTATGAAGGCAAGTGCTACGATACTTGGTCCTTAGGATTGCATTTTAAATAACAAAAGCTAAAAGGCTCTGACTGATCAAAGCTTTTTCTAAATCCGAAGAACAACTGTTTCACACTGTTGAAAATACGAGAACAAATCCAGGCAATATTTTCTATTTCCCACTCCTACTCTTAGAAACACATGTGACATTTATAACCACAGTGTAAAAGCTCATTAATACTCTACGTTGACCTATTAAAAAGGATTATTGGCTAAACACAATAGGAGACATTCTCTTGGAAAACAGGCAAGGAAAGGAGAGAACAGCTCAAGATAAGCCACCTTGCCACAAACAGGCTCAAAAGATGAGATCATTAAATGAGTGTTAAAAGCGTCTAACATTTTTCACCTTCTCTCTGCTCATTTCAAAACTAGCTTAAAACCACAGAATAAAAGCCCATCGAACACCCCAGTACATTTTAAAAGGCAATTCTCTCTCAAAGGGCTGATAGCAGGCAGGGAGTGGGAGAAAGGTTTATTTTAGTTGAGCTAATCTGACAGACTGGCACCTACTCAGAGGTGCTGGAAGACGTCTGGCGCATCCACACACCCACCAAGAGCAGCACTAAATTCTTAAAGAAGACAGGGCTGCCTATGCATTAAGTTCCCTTTTAAAGTACTTCTCCTTAGAAGCTTTGTTCTTTCTTTTCAAAGAAATCATTTAAAGCAAGCTCCCAATAAATGTGCTCTTTTTTGTGGAGGGGTGGGACACTTCCAACACTTGACCTTGGGGTTTGCCAAATGCTCAAGGCACGGTGCCCATGGAAGCACCAAAAAGGGTGAGGAATCACCTGCCTTCCACATGAAGTAGAGTCCATATTCACATTCCATGCAGCCTTCTAAAGCCATCCTTTACCTTAAATTATTGTGGTTTGCTTGGGTTTTTTTCCTACCATAAACTTACAGAAAACAATCCTAGTTCCTCTCAGCTTACATTTTTCCAGGCCGAAGCCAAGCTCTTCCAGGCTACTGGTAAAATGCTGACTGATCCTTCCATCATTATCCTAATTACCCTTCCTTGACCTGTGGCTGTTTAAACTCATCTTCCTAAGTACAGACAGGACACCTTCATCCTTTACTGCTCCCAAATGGTGATGCTGAGCTTATGGAAGGAATTCATATTGTCTGTCCTTAAACTCATGACATTCTCCTGAAACCAATTAATGGCAGAGGAAAGCAGTTCTTCTCACTTCATAATCCAGTCCTCCCCCGCCCTGCCAGTGTCTCTCAGCTTTGGAGTTGGCAAATTTATTTAGCAAGCTTTTAATTCTTCTGTAAAGGCTGCTAATGAAAGTATTAAATAAAGCACGATTTGATCTTTGAGGAGCTCCAGCAGTACCTTTGCACAAACTTGCAGCGATAAAAAGGTTATCAAGAATGACAGCACTGAAAGACTCCAGTCTTTAAAGGTATCCCAACCACCTCAAAAGCCCTTCTTGCAGGAGACAGGATTACCATGATGCAATCAAATTATGCCCAATTATCTCAAGTACTTTGAGCATGTGTGCCAGCCACCCACCCCAAAGAAAAACAAAAGCTGAAATAACACTGTTTGACACACACAGATGCAGCAAGCCCAGTGACCACTTTTACTCAAACTAACCCAGAAAGAAGGTCACTGTCATCGTTTCCTGGTTCCCCCAAGATGTCCCTGCCATCCACACAAAGATGCTTTCTTAGCATCACAAAACAGCTTGCAAAGCACTGATCCCCTATGATACTGCAATTAGCTAATTTCCTATACTGATATCTCTTGTACAGCAAACAGCATTTTAATTAATTCCTTAAATATATATTCCTCCAATAGGTTGAACGTTAATTAAAATTAGAAGAGCCTGATAGCATCTTCTTATCTGGTTACAGACGCATTTTTTTGAAATTTGCGGTGATGATATCGCAACCACATTAAAAGGAATACATATTGAATTTTATGTTCTTTCAGTTCAGCAGAACACTAAGAAAATTAATTCAATCTGCATTTACACTTACAGAATCCGTCTCCTGCTTCACTAATAAATATTTTTGCTTTGTTTCAAACACAAGTTTTACAAAACTGTTTTAAACTTTGCCCTGGGCACGTCTCTGACCAGCGGAGATCTGCTTAATCTCATATTTCATTAGTTATTGCTTAATTAGAACCCCATTTGAAAGAAGTTGAATAAAAATGGACCGTTTAATTATCGTGAGACATGAAAGAGGCAGAAAGTTCTTTGTAATCCAAGCTGCTCCTCAGCAAGTTTTTATCGTGTTTATCACAGACATCATACGTGACTTTCCCGTCTATCTTCCTCTCAGCTCTGCATCTCCTGATGCAGCTCTTCAGTCAGCACATCTGAGCTGCCACTACTCCTACATTCATCTTCACACAGCTCCCCTGGCATCAGGGAACACCACAATCCACGTTCTTGCAGCCCAGGAGAACCACCACCAAACGCTTCCCAGGCCCCACCCTGTGCTTTATCACACTTTAAACCAAAAGACCAGCACAGCAACCAGGGAAAAAACTCCAGCAATATCATTCAGCTGAGACAAGTGCACAACTAAACAGGAGGCCTTCTCAAACCTGGCAGGGTTTATTACAGCTCTAAAGCAAGCAGGGCTTCTTTGGTACTAGCACTACCTTTAAATATTGATTAAGAAACTAAAAAAGTTTACCCTGAGTCTCTCTAAACTGCAGCCTTTTCTCTTTATAGCCAACCAATTAACAAAACCAGCAAGTTTACAATGCAAGTACAGAATGACCAAGTTAGTATCTATTACATGCACAACTAAACACCAAATTGTATCAGTTTTTCCCCTTGTTCAGGAAGCATTTACACACGAATACCAAATTACATTCTGTTTTCAGGCTTGGGCACCAGATTATAATTTCAGCTTTCTGATATAAACAAGATGTGCTCAAAACCTTCAGTTTATCTGAGAAACATTCACAAACTTCAGTCGTGTCTGAAACCACTCTCTGAAATGCTTATTCCTTAATTGTAAATTGAAGTGTTACTACTCTGTATTATGCAAATAGCCAAATTCTAGCATTGTAAGAGAAGCAATAAGCTTGTTATCCTGTCAGTCCTGCAAGCAGACACCTTCTTAGAACGTACTTTCCAAAACTGCTTCTGTACTTCCTTAACTGCACTAGTTTTGGTACTAATGAAGGATTTACCACCAACTTAAATGAGTCACCCAACAATGAGCACTTCTGAAAAGCCGACCATTATCTTTAACTTGGAATGCAAACAATATCCTCATGCTTATCAAAAATTCCCGTAAAAGCATTTATTTTAACAAACACAAAATATCCAGTGGAACTGAGGACCAGGAAAGTAAGATAGCAGGTATCAGGACTCTTGCTAAATAAGCATCACATGGTGCATTCCATCAATGCGACAATTAGCTTTGCTCGGGTGTTCAACAACTAGTTTTAGCTGGATAAATCATATAGCTGAGCAGTTGTATGTGAAAAATGAGAGTACGTGCAACTGTCTTAAACTGAGATCATATATATCCCAACAGCCATCCTTTATGGAAAAATCCTGCATATGGTGTGTGTGGGTGGACTGAAACCACAACGGGAGGAGCGTTGTTACCTCACTGCATCTCCGTGAGGCAGGCCAGGCTGGAGGGCTCAGAGGAGACTGGGCACCTGTCAGATCCATCAGCACATAAATTAGTGTATGGATATCAGCAGCCTGAGCCACGTGGATCCCATTAAACCCTGCAGCATTACCTCATCCCTCAAGGAAGCCTTGTCTGACAGACGCTGCCTCCCACCCACTCCCACTCGGGGCACGCCTTGCAGGTGGGCAGGTGACACGAGGACAGGCCGTGCCAGGGGACACTGTCCTGCTCACCAGACCACACAGACTGGCACACCACACCACACCACACCAACCAGCACATCACAGCACAACAACCAGCACATCACACCAAACCACACTGACCAGCACATCACATCACACCACACCAACCAGCCCTGGGATTCCCACCTCCTGCAGGCCTGAGAGCACCCAACAGCCAGCAGGGATTTGCTCCACAGCCCCAGGGACAGGGCAGAGGTGCCTTCTACAACAGACAGTGTGATGACACACATCCCACACCACCAGAGAAAAGGGCTCAGGCCTGATCACTCTGCTGCTACAGCACGGAGCCTCCTGGCCTGGCTGCAGTGCAAGGCAGGAATCAATCCAGGAATAGTGCTGGAAGCAAACAGGATTCTGAAAGCAGGAACACATCTGAGCCCCCAGCCCATGCTATTTCGTTCCAGAGCAGTTACATCATGTTTGCTTATATTCAATCCTTTTCTTTGCCTCATTTAAACTGACTTCATTTTTACAAAGAAAAGCTCAATTTTAATGCATTTCTTTAATCCTTCCCACAGCATTATGCTACTTTCTTTTCAACTTAGCAGTTTCCTATATCTGTGGGATATATTTTTTTCTTCAGGACAGAGGTTTCAAACACATCTGTCAAGCTGAATGGAAATAGAGAAGAGCTAAGCTCTAGTGTCTTGGGATAAAAAAACACTGACAGTGTTTGCATGCTGCAGCTGAAATCAATATACTGAGGAAGCATCAAGGGGTGTTTCTATCAGCAGACAGGAGCAGGGAGCAGAAATGAGGCTCAGGCAGAAGGAAGGGAATTGATCTGGAAGAGCCACCTCTGTTTCCTCTCATTTTTCACAGCTCCATACCTGATTTGGGGGGCTGTTTTAAAAGCTGCTAACAGGATCTGTACAGCTTGCAGGCTTGTGCATGTTATGCATGAACAAAGAGCCACCACCATCATTAAACCCACAGCATTGTTAGAGGTACCATCAGAAATTATGTTGGGGAAAAAAGGGGTATTTGAATATATTTTTCTTTCTGAAATATCAACACATGCAGAGCTGGCCTGCAATCTAAATGAAACCAAGGGAGTGCTTCCTCTTAAAATGCATTGATACTGCTTGAGTGAAAAGTTTGCTGCTGATGGGTTTTATGTGCATCTAAGCTGAGCCAAGTGAACTCAAGACAATCTAGCAATTCTGCCATTTACCATGCTGCAGTAAAATAAGGCTTCTTCCTTCTTCCTAATTATATTCTCAGGCTGCACAACAGACTTATCTATTCCCACTACCCTGTAAATGACAATGCTGTTGTAATATTTAGTAATGTATTTCCAAATGTTAAAAAAAAAAGGCAAACAATGACAAGGAGCAGCAAACACAGAATAAGAGGCTACTGTCCATGCTTCCACAAACACTTGAGCCAAGTGTACTTACACACCAGCATAAATCAAACAGGCATAATCCAATTTAAATACAAGTCCTGCTAGGCTTTTTCATTAATGCATGGTTTATGCTTTTGTCATCTTTTGACTAATTTTATTACATAATACTGAGAGATTTACTATATTACATTACGGCTCAGCTAGTCATAACAGAATTGAAAAAGTTAATTTTGTTTCTCTGTTTCAGAAGCTAGAGAGTATATTATGTCATGCTGCTTTTCAATCAGTACATTTTTCTGAAATTCCCCTTTTGTTCCCTCTTCCCATTCCACATTAAGAAATATACCTCCTATGTACTACTGCTCTTTTAAAAAGCATACCAAAGAATACTTCCATCCTCGTACATGCTGCCTCTCAAAAAAATCAGATCTTAATTTTTTTTTAGTTTCTTGTCCATTTTGCTCCATCCCATTTTTTCAAGGTCTCTGGTCAAGCAGTAGTAGCTCAGCAGTTCAGCACTGACCTCACGGAAGACAAGACATAGGGCCACACTGCCTTCGCATTTCCCTTACTTGAAACAGCACAAGTAATTCCACTTAATTTGGGGAGATACATTTACAGCCCATTTTTGAAGATGGGAACATAACTCTGGTGGGCTGTTACCAGCTTTTTGTCTTCCTTAAACAACTGCTAGAGAACATCATCAGAGGCAGGATGATGCTCTGCCCTGAGATGGCTGCACTTGGGAATGAATCACCACAGACAGAGCAGCAGCACAAGGAATAAACCCACTGCTGAGCAACACATGTGCACTTATCTCCATTTCCCTCTTTAACTGGGCTTCTTCTTGGTTTTATTCTTCAGTATTTTATTCAAATTTCTTAGTTCCTCAGCACCAATAGACAGAAGGACCCAGCCAGAGTAGAGAAAACTGTCCACAGCAAAGGCTCCTGTGCCTACATCCCCAAACTGGTATTGCTTAGAAATTTCAATTTAGTGTCCCAGCTGTTAATGAAAAAAGAGATTTCAGCCCAGAAGACTGTGTAATGTAAAGAAGAACAAAAAAAAAAATCAAATAGGAAGACAACCATTATTACAGTGTGCTGCACATACAGCAGGACACAGGTCAAAAACACATGAAAAAAATGGAAGGCATGTTATTGATAAAAACACCTTCCACAGCACACCTAATATACCTATTATTTACCTATAATAATATACCTATCATTAGAGATTTTCTAGCCTTTTTATTTGCAATTCATTTTAAAAGGCCTGCTCAGGGAGTGCTGCTGGTTCCAGACTAATTACTTCCAGATTGTGTCAGATTTTCTCCCACACAGAAACAAGTAGCCTGCTGAATTTGGTCATGTCAAGGTGTTTCCATTAGCTGCTTTATAATCACTTCAGGAAACTCATCTAGATGCAATTATAACTTTACTGCAAAGTTTTTGTTGTCTTGCTGGGTTTTTTTAAAACACTGGACCACAAAAATCATGTTCCTCATTCAAATCCCATTGAAGTAAATTGGATGGTTTCCACAGACTTTGATGACTTCTGGAGGAGGTTTCATAAAAAGATAAACAATAAACCACTTCATCCACCAGGGAGAGAGGTTAATCTCTTATTCTTAATGCTTGCACATCAAAGAACTCCAGCATTGCACAGGACTGCCGCACATGAAGTCCAATAGGTGGCTATATCATAGTCATAATTTGAAATTAAAAATACTTAAACATAAAACACAGCTCCAAAACTAAAGACTTGGATTCAAAAAACCTAAGCTCTTCTCTGTGAAGTGGCACGTTATCAATTCAAAGAGATTAATCTTATAGTTAGAAAAAAATACAAAGCCACTTAATTTCATTCATAGATTTTTCTTTTCATTTCCCTACAACTAACATATAGCAAACCTCACCTGAGTAGGGTGTACTTTTACACCTTCAATTTGTCACAGAGCAGAGTAAGACATACTTACAGATATTTTCTCTCCAGATGACATAGTTGAAGGGAAAAACCATTTAAACACCACTAGGAATGGGGGAATACTTTAAGCCCTTTCCCAAGATGAGAGTGACAGCCACCAACAGAAGGTTTTCAGCAGAGTCCTCCTCAGGAGATACTACTCCCAAGAAGCACTTTGGAAAGAAAATACTTTTTTGCCTGAAAGCCCTTTACAGAAACCTCAGTCCCAAACTCAGGTGGTGCCACAAGTGGTAGAGGTGTCTTTGCAGCCCCAGTAAGCTCACAGAGACCACAGCTGCATATTAAACACTAAATTCTTCTTTAACTCAAGTATCTACAACCAACAAAGTGAGAAAGTGGTGGGTCTCTAACTAAGGGTCTCAATAATCTGCAGAATTCACAGCTTTGCTTTTGCCCTGAAACATTTGAAGCTGCTTCTGTTTTTCTGTATAGCCATGATTACAGGAAAGCAGCTGCCTTAATGAATCAAAGTGTGCTGGAGAAAGGAGGCTGGGGATGAGACCTTGTTCTGCCTTCTAAGGCGTTTCTTGGCCACTGTTTTTCCTCCTTGTCACATACTCAGTCTCTGAAGTAAACACACATTTCACCTATAAGACAATGAATCACTTATAACGAAATATATAATGACACTGCATCCTACCTTTGGTAGAACTGTGCTGGCAGTGTTGATTTTAACTTTACACTAAAGACTAAGTTCAAACAAATATTTTTAGTAAAGAAGTTTTTCTTTGAAGTTCAAAAAAAACTAACAAGTGAGAGAAGGTCCTTAGGAGCCTTTTATTAAAACTAGAATTCTGCCCACTTCTTTCATTAGCAATGGACCAATTCCCAACATATTCTCATGCTGAAATACAAACTGCTGGCATCCTCCTCTGGTGTGTGAGCAATGATTCCATTGTTTCATTCCAAATATACAATTAATGTTTAGCACATACTGAATAATCCTATACATGATTGCCCACTGTTATGTGGCTTGTTCAAATCAGGCCGTAGTTAGCAGTGACTGAAAGTTATCACATTATGGAAAATTGGAGGATGGTCTCATTCCTTGGTAATAATTATTTTTTCTTTTCACTCTAAAAACTTGGAGATTGGTACCTGAAACTTCTCCTCTCTACCTGTTCTTCCAACTCTGCAAAAAATTAAAAGCACTTTTTCATGCTGTGAGCTCCAGCTGGAGCCTAAAAACAGACATGTAACAGCAGAAGAAAGACCAGTTGGACTTGCACAGACTGCACTGCAGGCTGGGAGGAGAGCAGGGGAGGAAGAGCTTTATTTATAAATTCATATCAGTTGCTCTAAGATTAACCTAGAGGAAAAGTCCACCCTTCACCACCAGCAATTATTCAACCATCTTCAGTAGCCATTTACTGGGTAAATGCTTTAATTTGTGGAGCCCAAGACAATTGTTTATCATGTCATAATCTGGAAATAATTGTAGAGATTACAATGTAATGACATGGTTTTTTTCTGATGGTTGGAAAGATTAGTTACGTATTTACAGCACTAAGTAGTTTTCTACATGTATTTTCTATGACTGTTTCAATTGTTGGGTGGGTTTTTTTCCAGTGGACAAAAGAATCACACAAGTACAATAATGTTGGATGTGCAAACACCACAGGTAAGTTTGGCAGAAATCGTATGTTTTAAAATGTATGAAGTCAATAAAATGTCATTAAAACAACAGGCTTTAAGATATGGAAATGAGAAAATGCAAATTTGTTCAATAACCAAGGAAAGCATCATTGTAAGGAAAACCTTTAATACATGCAGCCACATTAGGTTTTATTTGCTTGCTTCTCTGCTGGCAGTATTGTAGTAACATTGATGATGTTCAATATGATATCATTTTTCTCCCCACCTGTATCTAATATCTGAAAGAAAACACAAGAAACTGCAGAGGAGGAGAACACATTCCACTGAAACCAAGAGAAGTTTATGTCTGAATTAATGAAAACAGTATTTCACTCCAAGCTGAAGTGATTTGCCCCACTCAGTGGGACAAGTGAGAAGCAGAACTGCTGGTTGTAATCCACTCCCTCAACTCCTCAGTCACTCCACCAGATCCCTGACCTGCCTGTGTCTGAACAAGACACATGTTCCAGCACACACCAGCTCTGCCCCACTGCCACTCATCTGTCCCCCTCTGCAGTTAGTCCAATACTCCATGTAACCAGGAAATTACCTCACATTTCATATTTCAGGTGCAGAGCAGGAAATCAATACACACTGCAAGTAATGCAGAAAATCCTTCAGCCTGTGTTTCTCCAACTGAGAATCCTCTCACAGATTTCTGAAGGATTCAAGTCTTCAGTTTTCTCCCAAGCACTGCCATCACCAACCAGAGCATCAGTGCAGCTTCAGCAGAATAACAATCAGCTCCCCCAAATGCCACATTGGAAATGCATTGACAACACCATGCAAATACTCAAAGTCCTTTTGCCACTCAAACGTGCCCCCAAAAGTTTTCACTGCATTTGTCCACACAGCACACACATTTTGCTACGACTCAGTTATTTTACTTTTTAGTGCTTATCCATAACAGACCAAATTCTCTCAGTGTTTTCTCTCCAGATAAACAGCTCCAGTAACCACAAGGAATTACTGATGGCAGAAAGCAAGCAGAACTTGCCCCAGTTTCCTTAACTGGCTAGATTGAAAATCTGTCCAATTAATCCTCTTTAAAAAAAAAAAAAAAAAAGCATCCTACTAATGCACTTAAAGTTATAGCTCCAGCACTGAAAGTCTCTTGGCCAAATTCTGCCAAAGATCCTCTAAGGAGGGCTGGGTTTTACCACTTACTTTTGGTCACTGTGGGGAGGCCATTTAGTTATAGGTGTGGGGGGTTTTGATGTTTCTTTTTTTTAGAACACTTGTGAATACTAATAGCTATATACCTTCAAGATAAATAAAAACCTGTTGGGAAAACTCACACCAAAGGATTAAAGTTACTGTTAAAGAATGCAACTCACACTGCTAAGCCTCAATTTATCTCCTAAGTTAACTGAACACCAGACAGAAATTGTGCAACATGGAAACTGTGCAAAACCACAACAAGCATCATCTCAAACAATTCATCCCCTGCATGGGATGTGGTAGAGTATCCAAACATTCTCACTGACTTGTCTTACATAGAGAAGATTTTGTTTTCTGTCAGCAAGCAGAAGCTACATAATAATTGTCCTCCATTCCCTGCAGCATTTGTTATCCAAATTCTCTGATCTCAGGGGCTGCCTGACTCTTGATTCCGAAAGTGTTTAGTCTTGGCCTCTTAAAAAAAAGACAAAGTGGTAAATGAATAGGAAAATCTTAAATAGGGAATGGAAGAAGTCCTGCATGTTCATGCAGAACATCAACTGAGCTGAGAAAAACCAACTAGAAGAGAGAGTTGAGGAAATAATAAAAGCTACCAAGCTGCTCCTCAACTTCAGCTGCCCCTTGGTGACTTGAGAGTGTTTTCATCTTTTCTCAAGACAGCACCAGTTACACATGAATGCTTCTGAGTGCCAGCCTCGTTAAAGTTTACATTGGTACCAGCTCCTATAGCCAATGCAAAATTAATATTCAAACTTCCACTGAGGAGTTGCTCCACCAGAGTTTGCATACAAGGAAAACAAGTGTTACAGAACAAGAAAATCACATTAACTGTGTTCTCAAATTGCTGCTCTGAGCATTGCATACTAATGGATTAATATTTGTTTTTAAAATAAGCATCTGCTTACTGGAAGACTGGAAGAGAAGAGAAAAGCAGATGTTACCCAAAGCACCACAACAGTTTAGGAAAAGGAAGGCTGTGGGTCACTGGCATCTACCTGTCCACTGTCAGGAAACAAGGACGTTAAAGCTGAACCTAGTTAAGGCAAGACCAAAAGGGGGACTGGACAGAAACAAAGCTTGGAAACCACTTCAGAGCCAAACTTTTGTGCAAGCATTTAAAACACAGCTTGAAGACAACTCTAGATTTCATAAAGTCAACTGATTCTGAGCGTACAGGGAAAAAAGAGAGATTTTCCTTCTGACCGCTAATAAAAAGATCCATGGCCACCTGAAGTCAGGAAGCACCTGATACTGGATCTGAGGCAATTGGGAGTTAATTTGTATTTTAGAGGCCTCCCATTCTCCCTCCTCCCTTGCCTTGGGTTTGCTTTTCCCCTAGCCCAGTAGGGAAAGCAGCAAACACATGAACAGGGGCTACATGACTGTAAGCTGGTAAAAAGCTGCTAAGCTAACTGATGGCAAATCTGACCTTGCTAAAACGCTTGACAAGAATTTAAGAAGATAAATATTATTTCAAGGAGCAGAATTCTCACAGATATCCCATTAGACTTCAGGAATAGCAAACCACGACAGGGTGCAGCCTGCACATGGCCAGCAGGGAGAGGGATGTGCCTCTGGTAAGATCAATGAGAGTTATTCAGAGGGAATGGGGAAGTACAAAATATAAACCAACTTCTTTGTTTTTTAATAACATGCTGAACGTTCTCAAGTTCTCCAAGTAAAAAGCATTTAAAGATCATTGTAATTCACTCCTCCTAATGTTTCCCTTAACTGCATTATTACTTTTTGAGCCAAGACACATCTCAGAACTGCTCCCATACCTGACACCACCTCCATCATGACACCAAGTTCAGAGCCAATATGAGGAGATTGCTTTTATCTCATTCCCACTCGAGATGATTCTGTCCCACATTGTATTTATTTTAGAAACCTCATTTTTTAAACATGTGAAATTACATAAGCAACACAATAGCTTGCAGAGAGCAATGCTAAATTCTTCTACACCACCTGTCTTAACACTGGGACAGGACTGTAAGTCAGCTGTGGTCCAAGCAAAAATGACCTGATGCAGTTCTACTACAATACAAAGGCTTCAAACTTTTTTTATTTAATAAGTCATTCATGACTAAATGGAACAAGATGTGGCTAATTTGATTGATTCACATATACTAGCATGCATTATTCAAAACAGTAATATTTTATTTGGAAATAGATTAAAAATTACATTCCAGAATTCTAAGCCAAATACTAAAATTTGTTCAGTCTCTCCCTTATAAGGAATATAATTCAATTGCTGTTTCAATTTTATTTAAGGTACGAGATATATATTATTAATATATATAATATATAATTATATTATATATGTTAATATATATTCCATATATATTTATATATTATTAAGATATATATTTCAATATATTCAAGATATATTTTACTTTATAGTTATATAAAATTTATATTTTTATTTATATATTTATAAATAATAAATATATAAAATATATTTTATATTTCTATTTTATATTTATATAAGTAATCATTAGCAAGCTCAAAAGTGATTTTTCACTTAAAGCAGCATGCTGAGAATTTATGTGTCACCCCTAAAATAAATTGTTCCAATGTATTGAATTCTATTCCTGATAAAGCTGTTTTTAATGAAAGCCACGAGGTCAGTAGCCCACTACCACAGATTCCACTGTTCTCCCTAAGTGCCACTGCAGAGATGGAGAACACCAAAGGAAATTACAGCTCCATGGCCACAGTCCAAGGAATATATAGCAGCACAAGTAAGTTTCACCTTATTCTGGATCAATTCTGTTTTTCTTAGGGACAATTTTGTATAAAAATCCAGCAACAGAAAAGCCAGAGCCATAATTATGCTCTCCAAGGGAAGGAATGCTCAGTAACAGAGACAGATGGCTTCAGCTCGTGTGCTGCACTCCCCACTCCCCCTTTTTCCAAAGTTCTGCTGCAATATTATTGCAAGGGCTTTGTAACTCGCTTGTTTGCATCTGTCGTCATATTTCGTGAGCTCTGTGCCTTCTGAATAGAAAAAAAAATTGTTTTGTTTTTGAAATGGGAGCAGATTTTGCTCATTTATCATAATAATTCCCTCAACTGGGATACAGCTATTTTCTCACTAAGAAAAATTCAAAGTGTAACATTATTCTATTCCTCTGCTGTCAAAAAAAGCAAAATGGAGCATTTTTAAAAAAATTAATAATGCTTCTGGATCAATGAAGACCATGACCACACAGGTTAACTACCTCCAAAATGCGTTAGGTGGTCTCCTGTCTCTGAATACATGTCCACAGCTAATTGGAGTAACTTGGTCTTATCCAAATAAAACAACCTTTTACGACTGTATAAGAGCTGCAAGACCCAAGGTGAACATCAGGTTAGTATTTCCATAATGGTCCTGTCATGTATCTCACCTGTATTTGCTTTAAAGCAGTCACAGTTTATTTTGCTCATGCACTATCTATGCCATTTGCCTCCCTGTGCCCATAATTAATTAACTGTGCACCAGTTTTAATTTGCATTAACAACTGAAGGATTGTCTTCTCCTTTCACCCAAATTTATGCACTACTTTTCATGATGCTAAAGAGTATTTTGAAGTATGAAATGTTCTGTTGGAGCAAGTCCAGAGGAAGTCACCAATATGATCAGAGGGCTGGAGCACCCACCCTCAGGACAGGCTGAGACAGTTGGGGTTGTTCAGTCTGGAGAAGGGGAGGTACCACAGAGACTTCTGAGCACTTTCCACTATCTTAAAGGGGCTACAAGAGAGCTGGAGAGGGACTTTTGACAGGGGCATGGAGTGTGGTGGGACAAGAGGAGATTGTTGAAACTGCCAGAAGGAAGGGTAAGATTACACACAGGGAAGAAATTTTTCCCTATGATGGTGGTGAGGCAGCAGCTGACCAGAGATGTTGTGGATGTCCCATCCCTGTGAGTGTTCAGGGTCAGCTGCTGATGGGGCTCTGAGCAACCTGAGCTCAGAGCTCTGGTGGGAGGTGTCCCTGCTCATGGCAGATGACCCTTTATGTCCCTTCCAACCCAAACCATTCTATGGTTCTGTGACTCTACCACATCCCAGAGTGTCCACCTCCCACCACATCTCAAAAGAAGCCCCTTCAATAGTTCCAGCTTTGAGATAAACATTTGGTGGGCCAGGAGAGGTGTAGAAAACCCCTTGGGTGTAACACCAGGCAAGAAGCAGCGTGGTACAACAGGAGTGACTCACACAAGCTGCAGCAGGACCTCACCTCCCCAATCAAGTGGAGCAAACAGAAGAGTGACAATGCTGCAGCTGCTAAATTGAAGTGATACTCAGATACATTAAAAATGTAAAAGACAGAACGACATGCAATGGAAATATATCCTTAAGAAGAGTTCAAGCAAAAACTTAATTTATTGCAAAGAAAGAAGAAGATTTTGATTTTATGGCAAGTCCCACAACAACTAGGTATTAAGGTTACCCGGAGTACACAGCAATATTCATGGTTTGTCAGTATTTCAGCTAGCAGGGAAAAAAAAAAAAATCAAGTGAAGGTTGCTAAATCACGTGTGTCTTTCTCCCTCCATGTATCTATCCATCTATATAAAAATTTGGTGCATCATATAAAGTTGCCAGTAATGCTGAACTCTCACTTTGACAATTTTGTTTTTAATCCCTTTCCACATTACTCTCTCAAATTGAACAGAGGACATGTCAACTACCAGGCTTAATTTCTGTTCTCATTAGCTTCTACATTATGCAGATGTCAGGTCAGGAAGAACCGTATCAGATAACCAAAAATTAGTAATAATTAACCAATAGCAGTGCAGTTTGCCCAAAGAGACCTATTCTTTCCAAGTGGTAAATTATTTTTTAATTATCCCATTGAGATGGAGACTTCTAATTGCAAATACTCTAAGCTAGGAAAAAATATACACTGGGGAAATCCCAGATTATTAGCAACTGTGCAACTTTCTACATAGCTTTTGCAAGTAATAATAGACTTTTTCCAGCTAAAAAAAAAATTATTCCTAGAAGACTGCTTCATTGATGCAGATAAACCTGAAATTGAAGTACACAAGGATAATGGAATTGTTAATTCATTTTTTGACGTCCAAACACGATTTTTTAAAGTCAAGAATAGATTGAAGTCAGACTTATTTTGAATGTGCAGATACAAGAAAATGAAATGGATTCTGAGCAGCAAACATATTCTATTAGCTTAAAATTAGATGACGTCAACATATAGCTATTTATTTGGCACTTGAGAGGCACTTCATTTGTTCCAATACAATTTTACAGATCCAGAATTACTCCTGAGCCCTCTACCCCATCTTTCCATTGCAGGGAGAAAAAGACAGATATTATTTAATACCTGGGAACTTTGAGATTTTTCCACTATCCATCACCACCAGACCGAACCGCTTCTCACACAACAGAAGAAAGGAACTAAAGAAGTCCTAAAATCACCATCAGATCTCCACCACGACCAGAGTAACCAGGATTTTGGAAACCACATGTTTGTGGCCACTGTTGAGCATGGCAGCTTTAAATATCCACGTAGTTCTGCATTCAGTGGTCAGCAGAGCACAGTTTGCCCAGCCCAAAGGGACAGCACGGAGAGGAAGAAGAGCTCTTGTTTTTTCTGGTTCAACCACAGAACTGGTGCTCAGCATCCTCCTCCATGTCCTAACAGTCCTTCAGCTTCACCTCCCCCACACTTTTGTCTCCTAAATAAACTCAGCTGCTTTCTCAGGGATCAGGCCCTAACTGTCCCTCAAACTGAGCAAAATTAGAAGTATGTATCAATGTTCTGAGCATCCTTTTTAAGATGCTGCATGTCATTTGGATGCTCTTTAATATTTTCTTGCCCCCCTGGGAATAACATTTTCAGGTGGCCCAAAAGACAGCAGTAACATTACACCCTTAGCACATTGATTTCTGAGGCCCAAGCACCCTGCAATCAAGCATTTAATAAAAATGTTGGCTATAAAATCCTAATGGTTCATTTGTCACTTCCAGATTTCATAACAGGCATTATCATCCTCTCCCAGGATCCCAACAAGCAAGCTTCCTACTAATGTGGTTCAGTCACAAACATTTCTATTAATATGGCTCAGGCACACACTTTCTACCTAATCAGCCATATGTCACTCACTAGAGGTTTCCCTCCAAGTTTGAAGTGTAGAGGAGAATATTATGCACTAAGGGTGGAAAAGCACAAAATCCTCTTTCATGGCTGCACTTTGGGTTTTTTTTAAACCAATGTCTTTGCTGCTGAAAGCTGGCAGCACTACCTAGGTGCAGAAGGTGCACAGATTTCTGCTCTGTGGGTGCAAAATATAGTTTATAGGCCAAGTGAAATCCATAGTCAGCATCCAGTGAACTGCTGGCCTTGCAAACTGCAGGAAGGAAAAGTCAAGTGTGTCTCCTGAGAGAGAGTGAGTCTCTGGGTGAGGCAAGTTGTACAATAAATGTGTACAGATGAACAGCCTTCATTTTGGTTTCCAGAGAGTTTGGGAGGGCAGGAGTTTGTAAAAGAACATCAGTAAGATGTAGAAAGCTTTTGAACCCTCATTCATGTCATTTTAAATTTTCCACACAAAGCCAGGCTGACATAGCTGTCAGTAAAGTAAATCCCTTGTCTCAAAGAATTTGGGGTTCCATCTCTAAAACTGTAGACAACAGTATCAAAGCTCAGCTACTTCTGAGGTTGCAAATAAGCAGGGCAGTACAAGTGCTACACCCACTTGGCAACTCTTGCACTCAAGAGCTATTATAACAAAAACAACTCAAGAAAGACAAAGTTTTCAGTGAGGGGAAATAATCAGCAATTACCCTTTGCAGGCTTTCTTAAAAACCACTGGAATATGCAGATTTTTACTTATCCTAGTTTGCTCAGTGCTACCCTCCCCTTGCTTTTCAAACCTTTGTGCAGAAGAGAAGCAAGGCCACTGCACAGAAGCCACCACAGGGCAGAACACCTCCCACTCCAACACTCCCATTTTGGTCCCATAGTGTGAGTGTGACATTTAGATCCAGGTCACCTCACCAACTTACCCTCCCCTGTCCCTGCACTGCTTATTTTCCCTCTACAGAAGGGGGAAAAAAAAAATCTATCAAGAGGCATGAGCCACATCTCTGACCTAAAAACACAAGCTGAAATATCTGTAATTAATTGGCCATTCAGTGTACTGTCCAACACAGGAGCAGAAGACAACATGTTAATTGCCAAGGTCCTTTCAACTCCAATTTGTCCAGCTCCTGTGGTTCAAAAAGATCCCTGAAGTCAGAGACTTTTTTTTTCTAATTGTCATTACAGTTATTTCAGTTCAAATGTTGCCCCCAGAAAGCCTATAAAATAAGAAGAAAATTTGATTTTATCTGCATCTGATTATTCCTCTTTTATACAAGCTTTAATGCAGCTCATAATTAGGCACTGCTACCTAAGGGAAAATTAATGAAATAAGAGCAGGCCTCCAGATGAAGATTTTAAAGCGTGTGTCAGTGACACAAAGGTTTTTTGCCATGTTAGCATATTTAATTGAAAGAAGAGTGGCAGAAACTGGCTAGAAACACAGCTGACCCTTTGTTCTGTGTCAATGCACCAAAATCTTGTAATCAGACATTATTATACTGAATATGTCACTGTTCTTTTTTCTCCCCTTTCCCAAATACAAATCAGAGAGGAAAAATTGTCTGTAGATTGGGGGTTTGTTGCAGTTATTTCTTTTAAAGGACAACTAAGATGCTACCTGTTGTCCTTTCAAAATGTATAATTTTCACTGAAAACAGAAACTCTTCTGTCCATGTACCCAGAAATTTAAAACATGAGGGTAAAGTGACAAGTCAACAAGACTATTTCAGAATAGGAAAGGCTGTGTTTGTATCTACTAAGAATATGATGTATTTGCCATATAAAAAACAAGAGTTATTCCCTCCAAATTATCAAAAAATAAATAGAAATTTAATCAGAAAAAGACATTTTTTTCCCTAGCATTTTAAGATTTAAATAAACACTAAAACCCTTTTCATAGAGTTGAAAATTATGTTAATTTAATGAACTCTTTAGTCAGCACTGCAGTTATGCTTTGAATTCACCAATTCTATGATGAAGCACTTCTCAGACTGCTTTGGACAAAAAAGACACATTATGGTATTGTTGCTCCAGTAAATGCAACAAAATACATTATTTTTACTGAACACAGTCACTATTGATCTGCAAATGCAAAGCTGCCTTTAAAGCTGCCACTTCACCAAAAAGAAAATGGCTAAATACACAATTATTTTATTAAGAATAAAATATTCCTACGCAAATACATGCAGCAGCCTGAATGTGACAAAGGGGTCAAGTCTCAGACAAGTCTTGCAATTTCCTATTAGATTTATGTCACTTTTATTGCTGCTGTGACACCAGATGCCTTTCCCATTTGGAACTACAATTAGAGAGAGTTATTTACAAAAAATAATAATAATTTCATCTAGTATTCATATTTTCTAGCGCTGTCCCCCACTTTGTTTTTTTCAGTTTGCTACTGAAATAGAAAGTCAAGGAAGACAAGAAAGTTTCCATCCTCATTTCTTGCTGTCTCAATATATTAAGTTTTCTCGATGTTTTCCCAACATTGAAAACAAACCACCTTTCAAAAGCTTAAGAGCTGAGCAAAGAAAGATTTCTCAGAAGAAAATAAACCAAGCCCCAGAGGAATACGTCTACTAACATTTGCTCTTTTCTCAGGATAACAAAGTGGCTAAAAAGATGGGCTGGAGCCTGAAAGGCAGAGAATGTGGCCAGTTTCACATCCAGGGAAGTACCACTGGTGAAAGCTCCATGGTGTAAGAGCGTGGTGTTCATCACCATGACCTGGGAAGGAGATAAAACCGGGATGTGCTGAAGTTCCCTAACTGTTTCCTGCACACAGCATAGAGACCTTCTGTTGGGAAAGGTGAGACAGGAAAAGCTTACAAGTATGATTGCTTGGCAAGAGATTCTGAAAATATAAAGTCTGTGAGTGAAATAGAAATGAAAGCAATCTTTGAGATATAATCATGGCAGGCAGGAAGACAGTGATTAGCTGGAGGGGGGTTTAGTAACAGCAAAGACAGGGACACCAAGGGGCCCAAGGGTGTAGCCCCACCAAGGTATCAGGGAAAAGGTAGATAAGAAAGTAGCCTTTAAGGTTTAGAACACAGAGTGATATGGTGATAGAGCAGCTCTCATAGGCTGTACATAGATTTTGCAGGATTTCCATCTTGTGCTGGTTGGTCACTGCAAATTAGAATATTCAACACAAAAGGAGATATTGTAACAAGGAGCTCACTCTCTTGGGGACCAAGGCTGGTGGCTGAAAGCAAGGCTCTTCCACCCACACCCCATGCAATAAACCACATGTTCCAAGAACCTCCATGGTCTCCTTCCTACTGCAGAGGTCAAGGATGTGCAGCTGAGACCCCAGAGGACAAGCCCCTGGATTCAAGCAGTCTCTGAGCTCCCCATCAGTGGAGGCTGAAAGCACTCAAGGAAAATTTATCACTGCATGTTCACTGCTCATATCCCACTGCAGCCAATCCTAGGCAGGCCCAGAAAACCCTGCCCACATCCTTATGAAAAACTGGAACACTAAACAAGGGAAAGGCTGTGTCTCAAGGTAAGGACTTGCCACCAGGGTCAGTGGACAATTGAAATCAAGGCTGGGAGAATGAATCCGCTCACCAGGACACAACGATTGAGGAACAACTTCTATGTGAACCTCTTCATTTCTTTTACACCCTCCCATATCATTTGACTTCTGTCTGAACAGTCAATTATTCTAGTTTATAGTATAATAAAACCTGCCCTTTTTTCCCCCCTGTTTCAAAGCCTTCTATCATTCACTGAAGTCATTGTAGACCCACCTTTAAGCTCTGTCTGGCAGCAGGACCCTAAAACCTACATCTAAAAACCACCACACCCACAGCTTGTTCAAAAAACAAAACAAGAGACAAAGAATCCACAGACAGCAAAAACTGGACATTAATGGTAAGCTCTATATGTATCTCAACTTCCCTTTAACAGGTTTTTCAGAAAAATAATGATAATATCATTTCAACCTCGTCTGTCCCTCATGTCACTGTCTTCACAAATGAGTGGCTGATTTTCTCAAATGAATCCTTATGACGGAATACCAAAAGGAAAGTAAAAAAGTGAAAAAAAAAACACCTTAAAACTCAATTACTCAGTGATGAATACATAAAATTTATCTGTCTGTGAGTAATTTTTTTAATCCCTTGTTCTAAGATAGGATAGAAAAGTAATAGGCTTTTTCTCCTCAAGTTTTTGTTACACTTTTATGCAAATCGAGACCCAATCCTCATATCCCATGATGTAGAATAAGTCTTTGTGGAAAAGTGTATCACATTTTCCTATGCCAAGGATGTTTGGAAAAAGCTTCACCAGAAGACTACGTGAGGTACAGGGCAAAGTTCTCTATTTGGAGAAGAAGTGACACCTTCTTTAGAAGTCCACAGTTGCAGAGGTTCCTAGAGAGGCTGGATTCAGTTTCTGCTCTTCCCCACTTTTCTTGGGAAGAAATTGGAAAAGGATTGACTTTCTGTGAGCTCCTAACAGAGCTCCTGAGTAAGACTGGAGGGAAGTGAAGTGAAGCAGGAGGGAACCAGAGCAATACAAGAGTATTTGGAACTAAAAAATCAAAAGCACTGTCAGTATACATGAGAGGATGTAAGTGCATCCAAGACTGGTGAACAGTGAAAGAAGCAAAGGCCTTGGAAAGAGGTTTAGCAAACACATATCTGGGAAAGCTGCAGAATGGGAAATATAAATTGCCAGATTATAAGGAAACAGAGATGAAAGTTTGATTACAACAACCTGGAAGGCAGGAAAATTGAAGAAGTCACTGACTGAGAAAAAAGACCGTGAAGGAGAAATAAGCACACAGCAAGAGAGTGGAAGTAGAGACAAATAGAAAATGGTTTAAGATAGAAAAAGAGCACAAAAACAAGGGTTGGATAACAAAATTTGTAATTTTGTTAATTTGCTTAGGTAAAATATTATTGTAAAAACTACTGTGCTACAATGGTAGCTAAGAAATTAGAATCATGGCTGCAAAACACTGCTAGAAGTTGAGAAGATGTGACTTTGGTGACACAGGAGCCTCATTCAGAGCAGTCAAAACCCCTTGTCCCAGTGGGCTGCCAACTCTCCTCATGCAGCCTACCCAGACACAGACACCAGCCATCTGGGTGTTGGGATAGAATGGACATAAACACCAAAAAAAAAAAAAAAAAAAAAAAAAAAAGGGGAGTAATCTTGCAAGACAAGGACAAAACCATGCAATTCTCAAAAATCCTAGTTGTGAGATGGATGTAAACCTGTCCAAAAGGCAGGAATGCTTCACACTGAAACAGAAATCACTTCAAATCACTTCAGCCCCAGCTGGGCAACTGGTGTGAACCAGAGGCACACTCACACAGGTTCTCTGCCTTCAGCAGATGGTGGGAAAATGTCCATAAAGGCTTCCTAGCTTTTTCTGTGCACAGAGTAACCCAATGCTTGTGTGGCAAAGTTGGGCTGAGGAAAATAAAAGAGAAGCAGGATAGTTTAATGTCAAACCCAACCATTTCCCTTAATTGCAGGGTTTGGTTTCTTCTTTTTCAAGAAATCTAGTGTCACAGAAGACTTTTTGAGAATAACTCAAGGAACACAAAGACACAGTGGCTTAGCCTCACTCTTACATTATGTTTTCATCATCTGAAATCCTTTGAGAACTGTCATTAAAGGCATTTTTTAATTCTTTACAAATCCACGAAGTACAGTTCCACAAGGACATTTATTCTCTTAGGTGAAAAGGTTTGGTCTGACTCCTGCTTATTTCCCAGCAAACCCTCACTGCAAATGCTGCTCAAGTACTGTACCTTACACAGCAAGCTACAATTTAGAAACTATACAGCTGAAAACATACATTTACATTAGCAGGAGACTGGGAAGGCTGGGACTCTCCAGACTAGAATGACAAAGGTAAAGGTGAGCAGAAATCCAGGTTTACAAAGCAGCACTCTCTGTTGAGGGGCTGAAAAAACCCACATGAAACTGAAAGGTATTTAAAAGTAGGATAAAGTCCATTTAAAAGAGTTAAAATAATTTTTCACCCAGTGGGCAGAGGACCCTGTGAGCTTCCTGGCAGCAGAGGCAGCCCATGGTATGAACTCAGTGATGGTGCCAGCCACTTTTGTGCAATCCTCTCTCTTCACTTGCCAAGAAACAGAGCAACTGCTGAACTCAAGGCAAGCAGCCCTCCCTGGGCTGGTGTAGGGTAAGACAAAGCCAATAGAGGTGAGGTTTGCAGCCCACCTTTTCCCATCCAGAGCTCATCACCTATGCCCAGCCCAGGCACGAGGTCCTGCCAGAGCCATATGTCCCACCATATGTCCAGAGAAGGGCTGGCATGAGACACGAACTGACTCAGGTTCCTGCTGCTGCACCACATTCCTACTGCTGCACTCGAGGCTCCTGGATCAATGCTCTCACAGTGATCAATCAGGAATACCAGGATCTAGCCCTGAATTCCCTGAGCAGCAGTAGAATTAGATTACTTTGATTCGATGCAGACTTAGATCCCTGCCAGCTTTCTGGCTTTGTTGCATTTGTATGTCCTAGATGTAGCCTGGTGAACAAAAAGAAGCCAGGTTAACAGATGGGAAGGAATGAAACTGAAGATCTTGGATCCACTTCTGCTAAATTGACAAGCACATTTCTATATAACTAGGTATTATATACATCACACACAGCCAACAAAGAAAGTGATTGGGGCTCCCCAAGATACCTAACGAACCTACCCAGAGAAATTAGACATGTCATCTTTGAATGCCCCAGAAGGGAAAATAAAGAGAGGTAAATTCATAAGCTTATTCATAAAACCACCAATCTTATTCATAACCACCTATTCCACAGCATTACAGACACAAAACCTCAGATTTTTGCAGTCTTAGTCAGTACTTCTCATAAGCAATAAGTCAGTTTCAGCAGTTAGGTAAAGCAGTTAATTCATAAAGCCACAAGTTCCCCTAACACATCAACACATTTGCAGCTGTTTTATATTCAGGGGTTTATGCAATACTATCAATTCTCTCCCACTTTGTTTCTTCTCCTTGTTGCCTCAGAAGAATAAAGTAACTCTAAAGGAAAAAAGAAAGAAATCATTCCTTAACTACCTTGAGAAATATGTTGGTGTGACTGCAAAAACCAAGTAAGACTGAGGGATACAGGGTCTTGAGATATAAAAATTACTGAAAAAACCCAGAGATTTTCCTCAGAAGCACCCGAGGAAAGAAGATTCCATGAAATTTCATGGTATCAGAAGAAACAATCTGCTATAGTAAGTATCAGAATTTTTCCTAAATGGAAACAGAAAATGTCTGATAAACAAATGATGAACATTTGCAGGGAAATGAAAATTCTTAAGCATGAACAGGAATGTGACCCAGGGCAGTACCCACTATTCCCTTAGGAATTACAGAACATTTGAGAGAAATTAGAAATTCTGATGAATGACAAAATGTATGAATGAAAGACCCTGGAAACCAAGAGGAGAGATCACGAACTTCACAGCATTAAGATTTTTTTAAATCTCATCTTCCTACAAAGCACACATACACAGCCAAGTATTCAGCAGATTTTTAATAACACTCATTTTGTTACACATTTGCAACAATGCCTATTTTTCTTCCATAAATCATTTTCATAAGCAGCAACTATGTCCTGAAATGCAGAATTAACAACTGTTAGCAACAACATCATTTTGCCTTTAAGAAGTACAATATGAAATCCATATTATTTTTGCATTTTCTAGAACTCAAGCTACTGGCACTCTTTGAATCTCATCCTCCAAAGTTTTTCCAAGGTAAAAAAGGGAAGATATTGGCCAAGGCACCTCAGGAGACAAAACCAGCTGGTTTTCATCATGGTCTTGAGGATGGTTGTATTAAGAGATTAGTCAGGCCTAAGAAACAACCTTCTTTGTTTTACTCAGTTTGGAAGCAGATACACCCCACAAGAGCAGCAGAAATCAATATTAGTCTGAACCACAAATGAGCCTTCACATTCAGGAGTTCAGCAGCAACTGGGGTCAAAAAGAGCAGAGAAAGAGTATTTGAATAGTACAGTGATCCATGGACTCAATTCAAGGCAGTAAATAACATCTGTGCCTGAGTGAGCTATAATACTTTATAAAACAATAACAAATGACTACACCTCTGATTGATAGGAAAGTATTATATTATACCACAGGCAAAACTGTTGCCAATGTAATATTTTTTCCGAGGGAAAGGGACTTTTGTAATCATTCCTTCCTTGCCTTAACTTTCAGCTTGCTAACCTCAGAGGCAGAGATTAAAGGTATTGTATGTTTGGCTGTATTTAAATTGTATGTTTGGCAACAAATGGAGTTGGTGTGGATTACAGAGACCTGGTTAACACTTTGCAGCCTTACAAAGCAGGAACCTGCCAGGGCACAGAGACCTCTGTCCCAGCCAGCAGCCAGGTGGGAAAATAAAAAAAACTAAAAACACAAACAAACAAAAAGGAGGAGACTTGTAAAGGTGGCATTTGAAGACACAGAGGGAAAAATGCACTCTTGACATCTGGGTATAAGAACATATTTACATCAATGCACATCTACACAGACACTGCAGAGAAAAAATCATGGGCTTTCTACACCATAAAGAGTAAGAGAATTGTTTTCACTCTTGCAGCAATGCATGGACTGTGGTACTGAGTTTATACTGAAGGTAAATGTTTGGTATATTGCTCTTGGTCAGCGCCCATTGAAGGGGATGAAAAGCAGTCAGTCAAAAAAAAAAAATCTGGTGACCCTCTTGTGCTATATAAAGCACAAAAAATCCTCTTGTTTCCTCTTTTTTTGTGACACAATGAAACTGGAAAAAAATACTATTCTTCATGCTGGAGGGATCTTTCCCTCAAGTGAACAGCAGAACAGATTCAAACCATTTCACCAAAATCACTACTAAAAGTTTTGTCATCTAATCAAGATTCAGATTTTACAAAATTTTGACTAAGTTTTCACATAGAGTATCATGAGAATCAATTGATTTCAAGTCTGGCTATCTAAAGTTCAATCCAAGCTTAGCGATTCTAGAAGCAAAAGGAAAAACCCCAAATAATCACTTCAATTTCTTCTCCTTCCTTCCTCTCAGAAAACAAGCATTTTATATCAACCATTACACCTTGATTTTACTACTCTCTTGCACACCACAAACTGTTGACTGGCCAGCTTGAAATGTTTACAGAACAAGCTGACTGTATATATACAAGCCCTAAAACATCTGAAAACTAAAAGCATACACAAAAACAACATCCCTGACATGTTTAAGAGTCCAGAAAACATCAAATGAGAATTAACTCCAGGTGCTCCACTGTGCAGGAGGGTGCAAGAGATAAAAGAGTAATTCACATAAAATTGCTAAGAAAGTTAAAGTATCACAGGTTTCTAGGATGGTTTTTATAAAAATAATGTTTCAGTTCATAAGATAACACTTTTCTTCAGTTTCTGGTAGTACTGGGGATAGTATTTCCTGTGTTAAGGTGCAAAAGCAATGCAGGAGATGCAGGAGCAGCCTCAAATGTGACTCCTGTGCACAACTGAAGGTAAGAAACTGACTTCAGAAAATGTATTCATTTCGGGTAGTAACAGACACCACAGTACAAATCAGCTACTGCCTTTGACAACCCTATAGAAGTGTTATCAAAATGCCTCACTTGAGATTGTCAGTCCATGCTCTCACAGGGGCAATGAACTGCTGGTGATCCTGATAGCCTACACACAGCACAGACAACAGGTCTGGCTGATCACTAGTAACACAATTAATAAACTCCAAAACAAACTTGCATCATCTCTCATTATCAAGTCTAAGAAATGTTTCACATTTCTAGCAGAGGAAATTATTCTCATTCATTTGAAAAGACATTGTCACATTTGTAAAAAATGCTGATACACAACTATTGTTATTGATAATTGGACGTGGAACTCAAGCTACATGTGGTAGAAACAGCTACTCTTCAAAGGATCCAAACCCTCGTAGTAATAGTAATTAACAAGAAAACAGCAATTACAGATTTATGTGCTACCTTAAACATGAATACTGACATCATATAAACAATTCTGTGCAAGTTGCTGTTTTAATTAGTCCTTGTGCACTTTGTGTGAAAATGAACATTCCAGTGACTTACTGTTTAAACACTAAATTTAGGAATTTATATTGCAGAAGTGATAAAAATCAAACAATTAACTGAGACTCACACCCAGCCTGTAATTTCTGGCTATTATCTCGACTGGGGTACCTATATTTTTATACACACATGCATATATATGATCAATTCTGAGACAAACATTCCATAACTTAACATTTGTGACTTGCAGTCTTGCTTTTCCTCTAAGAGTTTGATTTTACTCTACTTATCTGTTTTATATAACTATTTCATGCAAAACTTTTTAACTATTTAAGCACTTAGAATGCACGTGCAACATCCCCTATTGCGCAACGCATTCAAAATTTTTTTTTCTGAATCCATTTCTTTCAGAAGCCAACTTTCCCTCACGTATTTTTCAATTCCAGCAAGGTATTAATTCCATTCTTTTCAAAGTGCTCGTTATTGACTGATATTTTATGTTGGGCTGCACTTGAACAGCTGCATCATGGCTGGTTTTGTAAGGCAGAAGAGTTACAACCTGAAACTGCACGTCCCGGCTTGTTTGCTCCAGCCTTGTAATTTCTTTCCTTGTTCTGAAATCAAGTATCCTAAATTCCAATATACTTTTGAAGCAGCTTGTTGCTTTTAATGATCACAACCATTTCAAAGCTAAGCTGAATGGTGCCTTCAGGGCATCGTTATTAAGGGAGAAGAAATTCACCGAGGCAGACACCAGCACACACTGCCTCTCAGGCTCTGTTTTTACAGACCATCAGAAATCTGCCACGTTTTGTCACATTCCAGCAAGGTGGCACTTCAGGGCTTTGCCAGCACCTATCCTATGTGGGATTCTTCTGTCAAATCTTATGAATACCTTGCTGAGTCTTCAGGGCTTTTGACAAAATTCAATTCACACTGCAGCACCTTCCCCGCCCACCCCCGGATAAACACCCACTACCTTCAACCTTCCATGTACCTGTCTATAAAAACTCTCTGAAGAAACTTTGAGTCAAAGCAACGTGTTTCTTCACACAGAACAGCAAGTCACAGGTGCTGAAACAAGTCTGGCAAAGCTCAAGCAGTTTGGGCAAGCCAAGTCTTATCCCTTTCAGAGACCAGAGCATGGAATGGATTCCCTGGGAGCTCCCAGCAGAAGCTCAACACCATTAAGGTATTTATTTCACTGCATCCCATGGAACATCCCTGCCTCAACCAATTTTGGGGGAGCTGCCTTTCCTTTTTCTTGGTATTGTAACTTCTTCACTGGCATGAATCACTCCTTCTCTCCCCCACTGTTTTTGTTCCATAGGATTTTCTGGAACTTCTCTTTGGCACCAAGTGGTACCAGCTGCTTTTTATGCACAAACAATGACTACTTTTCTATTTCCATTAATGTACAAATCAAACATTTTCATAACAAATATGATCCAGTCACCAACACTTTTTCCTCACTCCCCCTTTTCTTTTTCTTTCAAGAAATAAAAACACTCACTAGTATTCCTTGGACAAAGTTTAAACATCAGATATCTGGGATGTTCCTCCTCCTTCCACAAGTGAATTCTATCTGAAAAAAGCTCAGCAAAGGGAACTATTGCCATCATTCCCTGGCTGGCAGCAGCACCATTGAGGGCATAAGAATGTGCAAAAAAAAAAAAAAAAAAAAAAAAGGGAGGTTTTGCCAAAAAATACACCATACTTGGACATTTTATAAGCTCCACAATCACCACTGAAAGGCCCCAGCAGCTCCTGGCCACAGCTTCTGCCTATGTCCACCCAGGGAAATCCTTTACTAACTTTTACATCATAACAAGGTGCATAAAAAGATAACTTGGTTTCTTTACGTCTAAGAAACAAAATATGCTAACAAACTGGAGCTCATCCTGTGAAAATTACTACCACGAAGTAGAATGTAATTTAAAGTACCAAAATGCAAACTAAGAGGTTCACAAATTCCTATTTCACATCCAATACCAAATCCCATGTAAACTGTTGATGGGCACACACATGGCAAAGGGCTTCCAACAATAACTCAAGATCTGACTTTTTTTTTTGTGCCTGAGTTCTGTCCTTTGCTTTGTTTTACACTGTGTTTGGCAGCTGTTGCAAACAAGCAAAAGTAGGTTAGGGAGAAGAAGCAGGGGAAAAAACCATTCCAATGTACCTTGAATAGTTAGAACAAATGCCTAATTGTGGATTAATTATTTAAAGACTGCACAAGCTTTCTTCATCAGATTTTAATAAAAGACCAAAAGCACGGCTATGACAAGGTATGGGAAGGGTTTTACAATGTCTGGCCTGTCAATGCACAAACACCACTGGCAGAAAAAACTCAGGAACTGAAGGAAGGGGAAGCAGAGACAAGGACACCTGTCCACCTTCTCCATCATCCCGAATTTCTCACCACCACCATCCCCACTCCAAATCACTGAATGAGCAAAAGAGTGTGGCCATCCTGAACAGAAAGCCTGTGTTCAGAGAGAAAAAAGGTAATTTGGCAGGAGAAAAGTACTCCCTGAAGCTTCTCATTCCTTTGGATAATCTTTTCCAGTTCCAGGATTTGGAGGCTTTTAGTTCTTAAAACAAGTGTTGCTTATACTTAATGCAATATACAGTGAGAACATGCTAGGAGAGAACAATAAAAACCACACCAAACACCAAAAGCCTCAGTTCTTTTACAGTATTGCAAGAAAATTTAAGTTACAAGGCGAATTTATTCATCTTAGTTGAGTTTGCAAGCCCCCACATTTGTTTAACAGAGGCAACTGAAAACTTAGAGATTATTTGTTTTGCTGCCTTATAACTGACAGCTGCAATTTAATGCTAACCATTGTAGTTGAGATTTACAGGTGGATTTTAGCTCTTAATAAGCTGGAAATAGCAATTAAGTCAGGGCTTTCAGTTACCAGCATATATACATCTGGGTAAACCACTATATGCAGAGCAAGCAAACTCAATTGAAGCTGAAAGTGAAGGATGGAAGTAAATCTGTAGAAGAAAGAAAAGGTCCTATTTTCTCTATGTTGTAACCTTTCCAAAAAAAATATTTCCATTTTAACTGCATCAAAAAGTGGTTTCGTTTCTTATATAGGAAAAAAAAGAGCTAAACATTATTTAAACTGCTATAAGTGCTTCCCTGCTCTGAACATTTACTCACCCAAGTTCTGGGTTATAAAAGCAAAAGATACAAGTTTTTTGTTGCCTTTCAAGAAGTCATTACAACCTGATCTTTCATTCTCTAAACACATTAGAGACTCGCTTTACTGCCCTACTGCTTTTATCCCTTTTAAAAATTTACATGCAAAAAAACAGTCTTGAATTATTTCATTTACATGGTAGCACTAAGCATGAAGCATTTTAATGGAAAGAATTTTTACACAGCCATTCACAGTACCAATATACATGAGCTAAATTAATGGCAAAAAGATGTGTTAAGGGCACCCACCAGAAATTATTATTACAGAGGGTTTCTGAGTGAAACTACTGTCCATTGCAAAAGAGTGACTCAATAGCAACTTGCATTTAAGAGGGAAGATAAGTTAAAATATCAGAACATATTTCTGACCAGGAAAAAAGAAAGATATGCCTGATAACAGATGTGTCATAAATTCAAGTTACTGGAAGCTAAATGAAAAACTAAAGTAATTTTAACTATCTCTATGTGGTGTTAAAAAGCCAAAACTTTTAAAATTCAATGCGTGACATTACATTACAGAAATAAATTTCACCAAAATGCAAATCTTGCAAAAGTGAAGTCAGTTACTTCTTAACAAGTGTACAGCACAGTTCTCAATAGCAGTAAAAATCCCAGCAGACAGCCCAGGTACTCTCCTGTCAGCACTGAGCATCCTCAGCTGCTGCTGTACAGCTTTAAAGAACTTCAATAAAAGGAACTCTTGGAATGCAAGGATGACAAATTACAGGGAAGACTTGCCTATAAGCTAAATTAAAGGAGTTTTGACTACTCCCATTACTTGTGCATATGAACTGCTTTGCTCATGTGTGTCTGCAGAGCCTGACCCCAGGCCAGGCTGAGTGGGGCTCTGAGCACCTGGTCTAGTGGAAGGTGTCCTTGTCCCCGGCAGGGGATGGGAACAAGATGGTCTTTGAGGTCCCTCACAACCCAAATCATTCCATGATTCTATGATTTATCACTTTGGATCAAAACAAACTCCTACAGTGTCCCCAGGGCAAAAACAACAGTACAGAAGCATCAATCATCCCCTTTCTTCACTACCTTTTTATCGGATCATGAAAAAAATAAAAGCAAACCAACAAAAAAGACAAATTCTGGTGGAAAAAACCCAACTATCAGCCTAAGTCTGGAAAGAGATTAAGTATAGTTATCTTTTGAAGTGTTAGATAATGATTGGAACTATAATGAGTTTCCAAGTAAGGCTGCATGTCACAAATTCCACATTAATTCAAACAGAGATTCTGAGGGGGGGGGAAAATATCACGCTACTTTGTTAGCACACATTGTTCAACCAGAGTTCAAAGTGAGAGAATGGAATTTAGTTTTTGCTGTCACACAGGTGTAGCTTATAATTCCATAGTTAATAGCTGCAAGTATTTTCACCTAGCAATAAAACCCAGCATTTACTACAGCCATAAGACTGAGATTACAACATTTACTACCATCGTAGACTGGTAATTACAAACAGCTTTTGATGGCTGCAGAGAGGAGGAGTTCCAACACTTGTGCGAGATGAGAAGGTCACCGTCTGCTTCCCGGCACTGCCACACCCACTCCACAGGCTCAGGGAGCATCAAACCAGGAGCTGCACAGCCTGGCAGCTCTGCACACCACAAAACAAGGAGAAGAGACACACAATTACAGCAAATCCCAGCTCTGTGTGCATTCCCTCTGGCCAGGTAAGGGAAATACACATCAGGCTGCAATCACAGCCGAGCGTTCGGTGTTAAGATCTGAGCGCTGCAAAAGCCGCCCTCCGTTCTCCTGACAGCAAACAAGTTGTAGTTTCGACCTGCAACTCGACACAGCCACCAAAACCAAGCAGATGGCAGGCGGTAAATTAACGTCTGGAATTCAGTCCCGGGAAAACACAAGCGTTGGAGGCATTTTTGCAACATTATGGCAACAAGTAGCATTAGTTCTGGTGATGTGAAATAGCAGGGACCTATTGGAGAGTAGCTGTCATTCATATTCTGCTGACTCCTCAAGAAAGTAGGGGGGGAAGAAAAAAAAGCAAACAAATTATACTGGTGGTAAAAGCAAGCCTTCTTCAGCTATTAAAAATACAAGTAAAATGGCCAACTTGTCCTATAGCTGAACAGCTTTACCTCATTCAAGAAGTAATACAGCGAGGTGAAAAATTTAAACCCAAAACACTTCACACAAAATAGGACAAAGTGAGCCATTTTTGCTTTGTTGCCATTTTGCTTGTTTTACAATTCAGACTGGTATTAACTGGTCAACATCTGAAAGAAACACACTGATGGTCAAATTACGATTCTAAATCCACTAATTTGGTGGCTCTGCCTCCTGCATAATAGATTCTATGATATTTTAAGTAGAATTAGCTGCTCCATTAATTCTTTTATTTAAAAGGAAATAAAGATGTTATTTTACAGTATATTCGGGGTTGGGGTTTTTTTTTTTGTTTGTTTGTTTTGTTTTTTTTTTTACTTCCTGCTAAGGCAACAGAAAATATGACAAAATCATTAAGCCTAAGTCAAGCTACAAAATAAAAAAGATTTATGTCAGACTGAGGCCTACTCTGACCCTTCCATATGTTCATATAGAAGTCAAGTCTACCTGGCTTACCTGGGAATACCACCTGGCTACTTGGAGAACATGTTGGGAAGCACTTTGCTAAGGTGTTCAAAGGCTGCCCATGTTCCTGAACAAGAAAACACTTGGCTTGACATAAACAGGTGGAAACATCCACTAAAACCCAGTCCAGCTCACTGGAAGTTGCAGTCTGAAATATACAGTTATTGCAAGCAAAGATGTGAAAGATGCTACTTTTAATGCGTTTTGACCAAGACAAATGTCCAAATTAGACATTTTTTCTTGGGTTAAATACTTCCCATCTCTGTCTATAGGGAATGGAGAGGTATCAGTTACTCCAAAGGAATCTACCTCAGCTGTGGGCAACTCTTCAAGGAAAGGCTGGATTGCCTTCAGAGGGGAGTTCTTGCTCCACTGCCTATGGAAGAAGGAGAGGGCCAAACTGGACAGTGCAAAGGGAGGCAAATTCATCCACAGATGGTTAAAAAAAACCAGAACATAAACATTATTACAGAAACATCATGCCTGTGATTCAAACAAAAGAGAAAATGGCAATGTGAAATTGAGAAAGGTTTCTTTCCCACACACAGACAACTGAAATTCAGCTGCTCTGTGTTTAGGATAACAAAGTTTTTCCTCAGAAATCAGAGTCAATCCCTGCCCAGGGATGGCAGGAAGGACATAAATGATCTTTAGGGTCCCTTTCAACCCAAATCATTCTATGATTCCCAAGGGCAGGCTCGTAAGTGTGGACAAAGTGGACAAGAAGCTACAGGCTCTCATGCTGCTACTAACAGCCCAAACACTCCCTGATGACTTGCAGAACTGCAACATTGTGCAATTACATGGGTATATTAAATCTGAGAACTACAAGCCCAGAGCATCTTGTAGAAGAAAAAAAAAAAAAATCAATTTGGTTGTTACTTGGTTAGTTATGGCATGGTATAATTAGCCCAGCTCATTAAATCTAAGACAAGGAATACAGAGCATCTTGTATAAACTTTATTGACAATGCTACATATATAATTTGCATCTTACTGAAAGGAGCAATAACTGCATCCATTTTCTTTTTGAAAGAATAAGCTTCATATTGCTTAATGCTAAAAGAAATTAAGATTGCCACAGAAATTTAAGCTTCGAGTCATTATTCCCTGAAACAAGTGTCATCCTAAAAATGGGCTTTTACATCTTTGCCTGGGATAAACCTATCCTGAAGAGTCAAGTAAACATCAACTTCTTTTCTTCTCAAAACCTCCACACCAACATTCACACTTTATCTCAGTTCAGCTAATTTCCCCCTTAGCCACTTTACCCCACCATACACCCACCACTACCCCAACACTGTCTGTGGAGGCTTTTCCCCCTCATTCACTTACATCTTCTCAAAACCAGCTCCTCCTTACAAAGGGAAAAAGTAGTAAAAAATTACTCTCTGCTGTCATCATACCATTCCCCTACTACTTAAAATTTTTTCTACAGAGGTTCCTCCTCTCTGCTATTTAAAATATACTTTTGAGAAAGGAGCTGCCTACTGCTGCAGCTCTGTGAGGAGCAGATTTCTAAGCACCTCCCCCTCACCTACATTTTCCATCTTTAAATATACTCTTCCTCCAACACTGAAAGAAAATGAGCCTAAAGAGAGTGGTAAGTAACTGCCTTAAGTCCCATGCCACTTCTGTGTAAGAGAGAAGGCCTGGGTTTACAATTACTACTGAGATATTTTGGATGGAAGAAGCCTCCCTTTGTTAGAGATGATTTACTAAATAATGGCCATAAATATTTTTTTTCCAGAAATTGCAGCAAAGAAGATCCTGGTTACTGAGGGAGAACATTGGTCTCAGATTTCCAGGGTGGGGAGTTCAACCAGTGATATAAAGTGTTGGCAAGAGAAATGTGAAGTAACTAATAGGACTTCTGAAAAACTAATAAAATAAGCAGCCTTCAGAAAAGTGGTTAGAGATGCAAATGGGAATTGTTCATTTATTACAAATAAACTGCATCTTAGACATCAACAGTTTGTGTGTCCTATCAGGCATAAAATTTCAATCCTGCTTTATTTGTCTCCCAGTTATACGAATTGTTTACAATATTAACTGATTATAGTTATATTAGAAAATAATAAACAAGGAGTATGAAAAACAAGTCCATTATTTAAATCTAATGTTTAATTTTGCTTTGCATTGATACTCAGCAATATCAATTGAGTACAAATAGGTTTTTGTGCATGCTATTTCAATAGCAAGAACAAAGAAACTTGACCAATTACAGGAAATGCATAAAAGAACAGAAGAATGAAGGTACTACATTAAAAGTCATAAAGCATTTTCAAAAGCTTCATTAGATTTAGAAATGTATCCAAAACCTACATCTTCTGGAAAAGTCTATAAAATTACACAATTGGAATTAGAAAGCATGAGATTTCCTGTACCAGGGGAGAAGAATGGAATCTGAAACTTCCCTTTACAGTTCAAACCCCAGCCCTTCTGGAAGCTCACAGCTGTGCCCAAGTGAAAGAGATAGGCAGCTCAACATCTTGTATCAGTAACAGATGGCCTAAGGCAGGTACAAAGAGATTTACTTCCCATGTGATCCATTAAAATCTCCAGATAGGTTTAAAGCTCACGCTGTGGAATTACAGTAATGGAACTGGCCTGGGACCTCAGAGCTCCCACCACAAGTGTCTTTTGTTAAGAAAGCTGCCAAGGCTTGAATTTCCATTTAATATCAGTTTTCTACAAAAATACAGATAGCCTATCTAAAACATATGGACAAACATGTGTTTTAACATAAAGCTTTCAGGGATTTTTTTTTAACCCTTTAAATTAATCTCCAAGTGCTTCCTTCACTCGTCCCAACATTGGGCCAGGAGTTCAGGAAAACATTTTCTACTACTCTGTAGGTTTGGGCACTACCATTCAGAAGTTCTTATATGGATTCTCCTAAAATATGGAACATTTGGAAAAAAAAAATCACTTTGGCACACAAAAGAAAGAAACAGCAACTAGATCATTCCAGACTGATAGTACTGCCTTTTTAATAATACTGACTTGTTTGAAGTATTTGCATATGGATAGAAAATGCAGATAACTTGTCCTATAATTCCTACAGTGTACTATAAAAGCAAAAGCTTACTAAGGTATTGAAAAGCAGTCTTTATCTCAATCTTTCCTCTGAACAGAGTCAACACAAGGATTGAAAAGTGAAACATGGGAGTGAGATTAGCTGTATTTAGGCCAAGTTGACCAATCCAAGAGTGTGTGTGTACATGTAAATGTAAAAATACATAAAACCACTCCAAATCTCAGGCCTGCCTTGTGCTGACATGTAAGGTAACATCTAAGGGAATATTGTTTCACTTCCATGCAAGCTTGCCCTAAATGCTCTCCCCAGATGTTACCTTCCCCACGAGTCTCTGAAGAGACTTTCATTAAAACTTAACATCTGGAAAAAATTAAATTGGAGACGAGTAGTTAAGATGCTACATTAATTAAACTATCAGTTGATTATAAACCTATCCCATAAATTCCTTCAGCACTGCCCTGTTTCAGACTCATTTAAGAACCTGGTGACTCATGAGAGGCTTGGCAAGTTCCCTGAAAAGGGACACTGCTCCTGTTCCCAATGCACAAAACTTCTCCTGCCATTAAACTTTATGAAGACCTGGCTTGTGAGCATCTCATCTGCTGAACCCAGAGGGAGCTCAGTTCTGCAACAGGTTATTTGATGAATGAATCTAAGTCTTGCACTAGAAATGCCTTCCTTTGCAGCATTTCCTTGCAAATTTCATTCCGGGAAGCAGTTTTGATTCCATTACTATTACACACTCCAAAATTATAAATGTGTGTTGAAGAAACTTGTATTCAAGGCAGAAAATGCAAATTCTCTCAGGCCTCCTGGCTGCTTTAGAGGCACAAGCTGTGCAAAGCCAGGCCATCTCTCATCTTGGAGCTGGTGCAGGCAGTGTGCTGCATTTGCTTTCACATTAGAGAGTTCAGCTGCTCTGACTGTTTTCCACAGGAGAAAGCTCCAAGTCTTCCCTATCACCCAACTGAAACTTCTGCTCTCTCAAATTTATTCCAATTTCCAAATCATAATTTCTCCTTGAAGGCATGCTCTAGTGGATGTGCACTCTGCCTTTGTTACCCCCACAGCACACCTTCACCCTCCTCCTCTCACCCAGGGGATGCCTCTCCAAGCTGTCACCCAGACAACTGCATATTTTAGGAATATAAATACCACCATGATTTCCAAACACTTGGAATTCAAAACACAGGTATTTCGAAAGAATCTGGTTACTTGTACAAAACAGCTAAGAAACAAAGAGGTAAACAGAAGCTGACAGAGGGAAATCTGTCACTGCCAAGGCAAGGGGGAACCTCACCCTGAGGGGCTCACTACTGATGCAGCCCACCAGGTGTGTCTCAGCTTCCAGCCTGCTGACACACACCTGAAAGCCACAGTTCTGCTGTTACCAGCTAAGCAAGCATTAGTTAACAAAAGCTTTCCAGAAGCCCAGTAGGAAATTTCAAGGAGAATAAAGGAGTACCTTTAGCTTCATTTTAATCAAGCTAAAATGTTGAAGCACAAAGCAGCCGCAAGAAGAATTAATGTCATTAAAAAAGACCAAGCTCTACCTGTACTCCCATCTCTCTTCATTACACTACAATCTGAAACCTAAATTCAGTCTTAGAGGAATTTTATCCTTTGTATTTACATGCCAAAGCAATGTTGGCTGTTTAAAAACTTATCATTTGTGCAGCAAGGAAAAGAGACCAAGAAAAAAATCTCCAGATATATGAATGAGAAAAAGCCTGGTCTGTATAGGGCTCAAACTGGCTCAATAAAATGCTGCTATATCAGAGTTTGAAATGCCAACAGATGCTTTTTTTAGTGTATTAGGATAAAATCACAGAATCCTAGAATGATTTGGGTTGGAAGGGATCATTCCAACCCCCTGCCATGGGCAGGGACACCTATCCCAGGTTGCTCCAATCCCCATCCAAGCTGGCCTTGAACAGTGCCAGGGATGGGGCATCCACAGCCTCTCTGGGCAACCTGTCCCAGTGCCTCAGCACCCTGACAGTGAAGCTTTTCCTCCTAATAAGTGATCTGAACCTGCCCTCTGACAGTTTGGATCTGTTCCCCCTTGTCATGACACGCCCTTGTAAATAATCTCCCCCCATTATTCTTGTGGGCTCCCTTCAGGTACTGGAAAGCTGCAATTACATCAACCCAAAGCCTTCTCTTTTCCAGGCTGAACAATCCCAGTTGTCTCAGCCTTTCCTCCCAGGAGAGGAGCTCCATCTCTCCTATCAACTTGATGGCCCTCCACCTTGGCTCATGTCATCACCAGCACCCCCAACTTCTTCTGGGCAGGGCTCCCAATCCCTTCATCCTCCATCCTGGATAGATACTGCCCTGACCCAGGTGCCAGTAACAACATCCATGCTTCACATGAATAATCCTTTTTTTTTTGCTCCTCTTGCCTGGGTTTTGATATCTTTATAAAAATGGAAAAAATAAAAATGAAGGAAAAAGCAAGTGTTCCTGTTAACTGTATAAGGCTTTTAAGGAGGCTCATAAAAGAAAAACAAAGATGCCCATATGGCCAAAAGCACAGAGAACACCAGAAGAACAGATTCAGTGTAAATCCCACATGGCTGGATTCAGATAATGTAAAATGCAGTAAAAGGCTGGGGATAAAAAAAAGTTACAGGGAATTAAAAGCAATTAAAAGGAGTCTGATATAAAGATAAGATTCAAGAAGTTTTCAATAATTCTTCCATTCAATAATGAGATTAATAAATAAAAATGCATGCCACTTGTTTTCTTGCCTGTCAACTTCATTAGCAACCCAAAGGAAATTATTTATGAATATTCAAATTTCTTATTTCTACATATGGCACAACTGAATACACGCTTGAATTTGTTGATAATTTTTCCTTCTCAAGGAAAACAATGTATTCAAAATACCTGGCAATGATATTTCAATGACTAGTTGAGCATTCCTGTTGTGAGTCAAGGAAAAATAATAATTTCTACAGAAGGAAAAGGAAGTATTTCTGTAACTTTTAATAGTGCCATAACTAACACAATACTCAGTGCTATCTTTCTGTTGCCATATACTGTACATACATCTTGATCTCCTACTAAATTCCTGCATTACAGTTCTAAGAGAATGTAAATCTTGCCCTGCCACAGAAATTTTGAAAAGTAAACTGTTGTAACATATTGCTTTAAAGATGGCTTTAAATTATTCAGACATTTCTGTTGTTTTCTTCCAAAAGCACTGAGAAGGCTGAATTTGAAAAGATATAACTAAGAGAAGCCCAGGCACATATACCCACAAATCTTGTTCTCATTTGGAAATATAAATTCCTAATTAAGTCACATGAAACTTTTAAGAAAACAAAGTCTTCAGTATTATCATTCCACTAAAGTATCTCTGGTTTCACAAAGCTGCATTGATCAGACAGAAAACAAATTTTGGGCAGTCCCCCTCCAGAATAAGTAACCAAACCCAGCCCCTTGCTTTTCCTAAAGAGAGGCAGAAAGACAAGGAAAGCTGAAGTTTAAATCATATTTTTTTCTTTTTAGTGCAGCAGCCTGCAGAGGGAGGGAAGCAGAAAGCTGCCCCAGCACAAGGAAAATTTTGAAGAACTTCAGTGGATGCTTTTGCAACTTGTCTGTCTCATTAACTTCTCCCCTACAAAGGATTTCTGTTTCCAGAGACCTGGCTACCTGTCGTATTTCCAGAGAAATCCCATTAATTATGACATTCAACAACACCAAGGAATTATTCCAAGGAATTCTGCTGAGCTAAAGCTACCACCACTAAAAGAGAGGTTATTAGGGACTTCATGAAAACCTGCAGCACTACTTCAGATTTTTATTTTTTTAATGAAGTGACTGAAAGAAAAAAAGATGAGAAAGTTAAAGCACAGAAATGAATTAATACCTGGATAGAGACAATCTTCTTTACTCTTGCTCTTCTTTCCCCACCATGATGAAAGTTAGATACCTAAAAATGAGTGTGACATCTGTCCTGAGGATTGATCAAAACCACAGTGCAGCCTGACACAGATACCCAAAGAAGTCTGCAAGGCTGGGAAGACAGGGGACTTGAGGAGGCAGGAGGTAAACTGAGCAAGTTTGTTTTTCTCAAGGGGTAAGTTAAGCTGCAGAGGTAAGAAAGAAATAATGCTCCATAAAAACATGTCTCTTAAAAAATCATTTTAAGTGTGCATTTTCTCAGGTGTCCTTATTACCATAACTACATATATCCAGCTAATGGGTCTAACACCATTCAAATGTTTATTCTAGAGTTTAAAGTGAAGAATTAGCAGCAAAGCCCATTTCCCCTACTGCAAGTCTGTACAACCCAGTTCTGTGTGCAGGTCCATCACCACGGAGCAAGCAGTTCATCCATCAGGTACCATCTGACTGATCTCAGCAAAAACAGAAATATGAAGGACATCCTTGAGCTGGTAATGCTGCTGTGCAAAGCCCAAAACTGAAATAAACCCTAAAATAACACTTGCTAGCAGCTGAAACTAAATGAGGGTTGGACTAGGTGATCTTAGGTTGGACTAGATGATCTTAAAGGTTTTTCCCAACCTAGTTCATGCTGTGATTCTGTGAATCTCATGACAAAACCAGAAAAAGTTCCATTTAAAAACACATCAAAGGGCAGGTATTATAACCAGATGGAAATAAAGGTAGAAAAGCCTCAGTCTCAACTCTCCCTAGAGCTCACTCTGCCAGTCCCGAGTCCAAATTTCACCAGTTATCAGAAAGCAAACAACGGGAACAATGTTAAATCAAAGTCCATCAAAAACCTTCAAGAATCACTTTCTCAGCTACATTCACTTCAAAGCCTCCTAAGTAACACTTTTTCCCTTTGCAAAGCAACAAACATGATTTGAGCCTTGACCATATTTACTGAAAGTCATGGGGAAAACCTACTTTCATTTTAATTTTTAAATACCAAAGAGTGAGAAGTACCAACTCCATCCTCAAGTCCACGTGAGAGTTTGCAGAACACCAACCCGAGAAACAAAATCTATGTGGAATGGGGGAGGGAGGATGAGATCAAACCTAAAACCCAACAGCCTTTTTTGGTTTTGTTTTTTTTTTTTATGTAGTCTCTAAAACTGTATTTCAGCTCTTACTATCATTAAAACAATGCTGGTAGGAATTGTAGTACAGCCTCCATGTCAGTACAGTAACTGCTAAGGTTATGTATTTAAAGAGTTATTGGCTTAATTCTACCACTTGTTTGCTATGTGCTTCTTACTGGTGGTTTATGTATTTTAATTATTTTGCAGACTCCCAAGATCTGTACTTTTTATAAATGTTCTGTCACATTCTCAGTTAGGAAAACACAGAGAACAGTTTAGGTTTTGAATAAATGTAAGATAAAACACAGATAAAGGTAGTGCAGGAGGTTACTGTCCAGCACAAAGACCCTACTGGCAATAGCCAAGAAAACATTCCTCAGGTGGTTGAAACCATTCCCTGTCTTCTCCTTTCCAATTGTTTCTCTTTCTTAAATCAGTCATAAAGGATATTTCCATACTTCTGCCTTTATGTTCAGTTTTTTCCTGAAGCACCCAAGACTAGTTTCTTCAGACTTGTGCTTTCATAATCTGTTCTTAAAAATGACAAAAGCTTATATAATGAAAAGATTAAACCAAAAATAAAGTTACATAACTATAAAGATGCAGACAGAACAGCTGAAGGGTGCAATATTAAAAGCCAAAATCAGAGACCTCAGCTTAGTGTTCCAGTAGTAACTGTTCAGGTTACAAAAATATATTCTAACCTTTAAGAAAAACAAGCACTGATGTAGATTACTTCAAACTGTTATTGAAAGTGTTTTAGTTCTTGTGATGTTGAGTTTTCTGATATGGAATGTTAAGGTAAAATCCATGTACAGCACCCATGGAAGTAAGCCCATGAATTTGCAAGAACACTGGTTTCCTACAGACAGCCCATATGGAGGAGCAGCTTTGGCAAGCACCAGCTCAGGCAAGAGCAGGTATTTGTGAAACCCATCTTAAGGCAAATGGTGAATCTGCATTGCTTTCCATACTTCCCAACACTGTACTGGTGAAGTTTTATAAAGCAATCATTCATCATTTCATATATGAATAATAAAGATTATTGAACTGTGGAGGAAAGCCACAAGCAAAAAAGGTGGACACCAGGTTAGTCACTGTAAAAAGTATAGATTGTACATTCATATAGACAGTGACTATGCAAGATAAACTCTTTAAAAAGCACTTTGTCTCTAGCTTCATCCATAATGCATCCAAAGACCTTTTTCAAAAGAAGTGAGGGTTGCATACAGATCTTTTTCAACTCCTAACACAAGGCAGAAATATAGAGGGACTTGCTGCAGGTCCCCCATAGTTAAACTAGGTTCATGTTTAAAAAGCAAACACTACACTTACAATAAGCACACAAAATATAAAGACCCTCAAGCACAAAATGAGGAATCAAGAATTCTATCAAAAATAAGTACAAATCAAGTCCTCAATTCCCAGAGATGATGGCCCACAATACATTCACAGATGCAATGAGAAGGGAACCAGCTGGCAATTAGGAGAACACAAACAAGCCTTAAAGCTAGCTTTAATTCCATGTTGAATGCAGGAATACTGCAAGTCTCAAAGAAATAATTCCCTCCTTTTCCCATACATTTCCCAAAGCAACCCCCCCCCCGCCCAGTGCCTCACTCAGGCAGGCTGTGACCCTATTCCATGAGTACCAGAGGCACAGTGGGAAAGCTCCATGGGCACTTTGAGGAGCATTTTGCAAGTGTGTGTGTGCCAACCAGTCCTGATCATGGGAGCAGCTTCCTGTCAGCATGGGGAAAAGCATACCTGGCCAGGAAGATCTAAATGTCTTTTAAAAATGTAAAAACCAAAAAAGTATGCTAGCAGTGTTTCTTCCGAGGTTGTGACTGGCACTGCTGTAAAATGTGTAAGTTATTACAGTAGCTTTACACATTATCAAAAAAAATTAGGGAGGTGACTTTTTCAGGCAGTGAAGTACTTTAATCACTAAACTGACTTTTCTGTAAGCACAGCCACGTGTAGGTACATGGAAGGTACTTCCAAAACTGCTTTACAGAGACCTTTGCAGCATCTTTTGCAGGTCACCAGACAAAGTTTCTCTCACACAACAGAGCAACTTAACTTTGGGGAAATCTTCACTCTGTTTTCTGAAGATACCCAGTGCTGCAGCACGGAGTAACCAAGCAGTGAGCTCTCAGTGCTTTTATCTCTCAAGAGGCTCTGCAGCACAGAGAGGAGAAGGACAAAGGTGGGGGTGTGATTATTGACCGTTCCTCATGGAAACAAGTAAAGGGGATTTGGGTTTAGCTCACAGGCCACACAGCAAACACAACTCAAGGTAACTTTTGTTCCTGCAGGAGTCCAAAAGGTGGCACAGGCAGATCTCATCCACCACCAGCAACTTGGACAATTGAGAAAGAGGAAATTTCTGATGCACAACAAAAGCATCTGCCCCTAACCTTCATTAAAAGTCAATGGGATTTCGGCTCCTGATTCTCATTACTGCTTTTGAAAGTCTCCCCTTTTGTCCTTCCACTGCAGGGCACAGATGAAAGCAAGAGCTCTTCTGTTCCAGACAGGCAGCAGCCCCTTCAGTTATGGCTGAGCAGGAAAAGCAAGTTTCACTCCTGCCTGGACTTGGGGTTTTCTATTTGCACAGTATTGATCAGGCAATGGGTAATAACCAAATTACAGCAGAGCTGGCAGGACTGATCAATATCTTACCAGATATAAACGTGACCTCTCTCACCAGCTGCAACCTGGAACCTTTGGAGGCCTCTCCTGGTAAAGCAGTAGATACTTATTGAAACATGAAGAGTATATTTACTCTTTACCAGTAGTAAGCACAGAAATGCCACTGTATTTCTCCGTGAAATACAGAATATCAGAAATACTCAATACTTATGACAAAGGACTCTGATAAAAACCACTACAAATGTGTACATAGTATCACTCAAATTATCTTCCGATGTACAAGTACTGAAAGTTCATGAATTTTACTGATTAAACAAGACATGTAACTGAAACACTACAGTTAGTGTTCTAGCACTGTTTGAAGACCTGTCTCCTTTATAATCATAGTTTAATCCTAAAGGTCAAACAAAAAAAATTACAAAACCATGCAGTTTCTGCTTCAAAAGTCATTTACTTCCTACCTGGCACTGGTAGCCCTCAAAAAAACTTCAAATAAACCCAAAGCAAACAAGAAAGGTATTACAAGCTTTAGTGCCTTCATAAACAGATAGTCACATTCATTTTAATTGTTCCATGATAAACAAGGAAGACCTGTTTCAGAAAAGGAGATTTAGTAGCTTTTTTCACCAAATTTCTGTGTTAAAACAGGATTAAATAACCAGTAGGCAGCAGAAAGCAATCCCCATAAGCATACTGAAAAACAAGTCATCCAGGACAGCGTAACAAGCTAATCCATTACTTCTTTGACTTGCTTGCTTGTTCAGGGGCTTGTGGATTTTAGTGATTAACATAAGGTTCCTAGGTATCATTAGCAACTCGAGCGACAAGTGCAGTTTGCCATGGTGTGGTTTTGAAAGCAAATTCGAAAAAATCTGGTAATCCACTGTGAACTCCACAAGAAAATACCTCAGACATCTGTGTGCACAGAAACAACAAAATACTTTCCTCTATGTATTCAGTACTTGATTCAAATGCTGTGGTAAGAAACACACGTGTGTGTGTGTATTGCTGCACATCTCCATTTTAGTGGTTACTGTTTATTAATGCACCCAACAGCAAATCCCAACAGGTATCACATTCCAATCATTCAATTATAGCCACTTAGCTATTTCTGTTTCTAGGAATAGAGTGCACTACTTCACAGTGCTGCCTTGGTCAGCTTTAACTACTGAAGTGCACATATATAAATCTATGTGCCATTCCATGGCATCTCAAATAGCTTCAGGGTGCTGAAATAATGGAACTGGCACTCATTACAAGGCAAAACAAAAAGGATTTAGAGAAGGTGGACTTGGCTTACAGCACTTGTTCCTGCAAGGGAAAAAACGGCTCCAGATATCAGTGTTAATGGAAAAAATAAATGCAGAGGCGTTTCCTCCATATTTTATGAAAATTTAAACTTATTCCTGCTGACAGGAGCAGTTAGTGGAAATGAGAAACCTGAGCAGCTTGCTTTTTAAGAATGAGAAACCCCAACTCCATGATACTGTTAAGAAGAAGAAATGCCTACCACACAAGACTAATAGTCTGTCTAACCAGGATTTTCTCCCTGATGGCAGAAACAGGGGGTGATTTTCAAGGAGAACATGTCAGCCTGGCATCTGCATAGTCCCTTCCCCTTGCACTCCCCCTGCACTCACAACTCATCCATTAAGGATGTTAGAGCATACAATTGCTGTCCATTTATGACCTGCTGACTATGAATCTGCCTAATCACTTTTACTGTAAGAGAAATTTAACACTGAAGCTAAGTGCGTTCTGCAAGGCCACTCCCATGGGGAGGGAGATGGCCAAAACAGAGGAGTTCAGTAAAGAAATACAAGGAAATTTACAGCAACAGCAGCAAACAACCTAAAATACTTTGTGCCTTAAGAAAGTTGGCATTTAGAGGCTGGTGCTCAGTGTAGAGCCCAAGTTCCCTGCATCCATGAACACAGAACAGCACAATACAACTGAACAGTGCCTTCCTCGTCCAACAGACATGGAGGAACTGCCATGGCTGAGCAGCTCTCAGGAGAATAACATCTGAAGACAGCATCCAGTCTAACATGCTTATTATGTATCTTTTTTGGTTGCTAATAAATAGTTTCAAGATTCTTTCATCCAAAAACGAAGCCCAGCAATTTCACTTCCTTGATTTTCTAAAAGCGCTCAGCATAAGTCTATTTTTCCTTTTAACAGAAAAAGGGCTCATTAAGTTTTTAACATTACACATTGATCACTCAAGTCATCTCCACGGAAGTTTCATGAACTGACATTCTGGTCAGACAGGTTGCCTTCCTCACAGTTTGAGGCAACAAATTGCTGAAGCCCAGCTCAGAGAGCTCCTGCTCTCAGCACGAGTTATCCCAATCCCACAGGGTTTGTTAGTGTCGCCTTGGACTGCCACTCCAGCCAGGTTAAATTAAATAAGTCTCCTTTGTGTAGCTGCTTTTGAGAGCTGCTTGTGAACACCTACAGAGAGAAGAATTTGCTCTAAGGGTAAAGTCTGCAACAACAAAAATTTGCAGGAAAGGAAACTGTATTATTTCATAATTGCACTTAAATACGACTGCTGAAATTATGCACAGACGCTACAGACATAAAGACTCAAAGCAAGTCTTACACAACCAGTTTGATCTCATATTTTTACAATTTTCATATATGAAAAATACCTTGGCAACATAGTTGCTATAAAAGTACTTCTTTGCAGCCTGCAATATCCTCTAAGCTTTTTTACTTCCTAAGATTAATACTCTAGGTCATTTTAACTCAATACCTTCAATGAAATATCAGGGTTGAGACACCCAAAACCACAGAAAGTCAACAGACATCCAATCCCAAGTCACACTTTTAAGCTCATCTCCTCAATTCTCCTAATTATATTCATACACAAAGAATATCAGTAGCAAAATACATATATACACACGGTATACCTAGAAGAAGCACTTCAAAACTGTTCTCTTAAATAAAACAAAAGAAATTTTAAAAATTAAAATTAAAAAAAAAAAAACCCTGCAAGGTCAGATTATTTATTATCCCAGCTGGAATTTAGCCAGTCAAGTCTGATATAAGTTTCATGGTAAATCTACAGTAGAGCTTGGTGAAATTTTACATAAAAAGTTTATTTAGCAGTAGTAGTATATAAAACCGGCATCAGCCTTTTTACTACATGTCTTCTCAGATCTTTTTTCCCAATGGACAAACAGATCTCACTAAATTTAATAATAAAACTTAAAATTAGTTTTGAAAGTTATCAACATTTTGTTGTTGTTATTGGTTTTGGAGTTGAACTAATGAGCAATGCAAAGAAATTCATTTCTAGACAGGCAAAACCACCATTTCCACTCAGCAATCTGGTCCAGCACCACTCCTGAGTCCTACTATGATAAAAAAAAGGCAAACAGAGCCTAAGTTTTACAACTCCTCTATAAGAAAAGCATGAAGGAACGGCCTGCTTGGCTGTATTTTTTAACACATGTGTGCTTGCACATATGCACAGGTGCGTAAGTGAAGCAGTTTCCAAATTTGTGTCAGGCAGCCAGAACTGAGTATGTAAAACATCAAAACACATTTGCAAACTTTCCTCCTACAAACTGCAAAAGGCAAGATGGCAGAAATTCAGTCTGAACATGCCAAGATCAAACCTTGGGTAATACACCTAACACCACATCACATGAAAAAAAGAACAATCTACAATTCCACGTTTTTAAATAATTTCTCATTTTTAGGAACATATGGGTAGTGTATCCTTGTTATAAATAGTGTTATTCCCTACACAGATTCTTACAAAAATCTACTACTGACCAGAAGTATAAACTCATTCTTCAAAATGTCGTGAGAATATTTTGGTTGGGCGTGAATATTTTGATGTCAGTTTTTACTGGAAACATTACTAATGATCAACAGCTCCTCATTCAACAGAATTTGGGATCGATTGTATCTGGCACAAGACATTTGAAAAATTCAGTGTTATAGAAACATAGAATGGTTTGCATTTGAAAAGACCTTAATGATAATTTATTTCCAGCCCCTTGTTGTGGGCAGGGACATTTTCCACTAGACCACAGTGCTCAGAGCCCCATTCAGCCTGGCCTTAAACACTTCCAGGGATGGGGCAACCACAGCTTCTCTAGGCACCCTCACAGCAAAGAACTTTCTCCTAACATCTACTCTAAACCTACTTCTTCCAGTTTGAATCCATTCCACCTTGCCCTGTCACAACATGCTCTTGAAAAAGTAGGCTCCCTATGGGTACTGGAATACTTTAGGAAATCTAATAGTCTATCAGATTTTACATTCAAAAGAACCCATATATGTTCCTACAAGTCTTGTATGGCTATTTTAAGCATACAGAATATACAGACACAAAGGAGCTTTTTCTGAATCAGAAAGAGTTAAAGCAGCTTCCTGAGGAAGTTTCTTCCATAAGAATTCCTCCTCACAAGTGAAATTAAATCACAAAGGAGAAGGCAGACAAACAAAAAGACTCAAAACTCCATATTGTGGCCAGGATATACTATTTGACATGCTAAAATAGGCATGCACAAAGGGAAACACACACACAAGAACTAGAAGGTTCTTGGAGCTTTGTTGTGAGACAGCTGCAGACACGTAGCTGTTAGCGTTACTGACTGAGGAAAAGATTCATTTATTTCAAGTAGCAGCTAAGCAACCTTTGACCACTGTAAGACCTGACAACTTTAATTAGTTTTAGCTTAAAACGGAACCAAACTTGGCTTTGGCGTCTCTCCAAATAATTTTATCCCAGCCTGCTCTCTGTTCCTAGTGGAGCATTGCAGTATAATTACTTTAATCTCTTCATAGGCATGTTCCATTTGCTAGCTTTCCAAGGAAATTTACAGCCTTAACATATAGCTCAAAAATAATTTAAAAACAGTATTTCTCATATTAGCAAAACAAAAATTAACAAGAAGCCTCCATCTCTCGCTGGCCTGTAAAGAGAATTTTTATTTTTCAGAAGTTGTTATGGCAAACCTGTGTTCGTCACGTTCAGTTAAAGACACGGGACACAACAGCTCTGTGCAGGGTATGCACAGTGAAGCTGCTAGACCTGTTTGTATGGCTGGGGCTTGGTTTTTTTCAGGTTTAGCTCGTATCATTCTAGACAAGAAAATGACCATCTGGCACAAATTCCCCACATATTAGCAGCCGTAACTATTTCCAGATTAAATAATGCTATCAGGTTGCTATAAAACACTAACAGCACTCAAAGATTCAGCTGCTCTGATCTGGCCACCTCACCCACAAGCTCGACAGAAAAAGAGTTGGGCAACCTCTTTTAGAATAGTTGAAGTTATCAGAGAGAACAGGAAAAGGGGCCCTTCAGCAGAACATTTTTCCCCTCACTGTCCTAATCCACACTCTTATTTCCCAGAGTTCTCTGTTGGATTGCACAAGATGGTGTGCCTCCTTCACAGAACGAGTCAGGAGATGAACCCTGGAGCACGGAATAGCACACAGAGCTGTGAGGGAAATGAAAGAGGGGCTTTGACAGGAACCTGAAGTTCACAATCCTGCTGTGAATCGGGGTGCTCAGGTGGGCTCTGCACTTGCACTCGTTTTCCTTCCAGCAGAGTTTTAAGTAACAAGTTGCAAAATGTCCAGGTGTAGAAATGTACACATAATGTAATGGGGCTTTTTCTTAACAGGCTTTGGTTTTGGAAAATCACAACTCGAAAAACACATATTTACATGGAAAACGGGTTGATCTCATACTTCAGAAGGAAGACAACCATCTCTGGCTTCTGTATGAAGCCTCCCAAGTTCAGCCCTGTCCCTGTGAGAAGTGCTCCCTGCACGGATGAGCTGCTCTCCTCCCATCAGACTGGCAGTGCCCGCAGAGGAGGATTGTCAACCCCGATCCTCGTCCAAGAACGGGAGACGACGTTATAGATTTCCCGCTGTAATTCAGGGTGCAATTTTCATCAGAGGATGAACTTAATTAAAATAAGACAGGACAGCAGAAGTAATAAAAAACCTTTTAATTACATTTCTACGGTTTTGGATTTGTCCTCAAGCTAGACATCCAGACTGCCTCAGCCTTCACCAAAAATATGAGAGGAATTCAACTTACAAAGTTTTCCTGAGCAAGCAGAAAAGCACTGAATGTCAAAAAAAATGACTACTTTCAATTTGTGCCTCTCTATCAAAGAAGAACTTGCAGGAACACAGAAAACAGATCATATTTATTCTAAAAAGCCTGAACTAAGACTTTCTGGTAAATAAAACTAATACATTTCCTAACTCTGTATACACCACGTGCTTTCTTTTATACACAGCCCTGTGCAGGAGGTCTGCATTTTCTTCCCCACATTCACCACTACAAAGCTCCAAAGCTGAACTCCATAAACATTACCACACAGCACCTATAAATGGTTTAATTAAATGCTCTTGATACCAACTCTTTATAAGCCACCAGCATGGCAACCTCTCACGGGCTCCTCAGTCAGCAAAATAAAGGGACACAGGGACAGTACAATGCCTAACAGCAAGATGCTCTCCTGGGGCACACAGGTACCAAGCTAACAAGCCACCAAGTCATTCACTGCCAGGGAAGCAGGGTGCAGCACAAAGAAAACAGCAGGGAAATTCACTTTAAGTTGCCCAGGCGACAGCAAAGCAACGTGATGAAAAATTCCCAGTGGCCCAGTGGCAGGGAAGGCACTGGGGAGAGCTCACTCCAGCCCAGGGCTGGGACTGCAGCACACTCTAGTGACCCGAAGTCTCCACAGTAAAAACGAAATAAATTCAGTGCTGAGCTCCCCAAAAAAGCTAAGGAGCAGTGATTTGAACTCTGCCTCCATTTATATAAAACATTTGATGCTTGTTAAGAGGCAAAGGACTGACCAGTGTTGGTCTGGTACCACCGACCTTTTTCCCCTCTCGCCCTGTGAAGGCAACTGTGGTTATGATGGAGTTTTCCATTTCTTTGGGGCAGATTTAAACACTGATAATTAACCATCGATGAGCTATGGCTTTGCACTTCATCCTTCTGGCTGAGAACCAACATGCAGCACACAACAGTGTGGGACCTGTGTGCAGATGTCACAGCAGCACCCCAGCCCCAGCAGTACTGCACCAGGACACTCCTCCCCACAAACCACCAGATTTCCAGGGATCTTTGCACACCATGCCTTATTCTTGCAGTTTCTAGGCTACACATACAGTCTGCACTGTGAAATATAACTCAAAATCAGCAGCTTTTCAACAGGTGCTTCAGCTATTGCAACAAACAGTTCATTTACAATACCAAAAATAACTAAAAACATGGACTTCTCTCCCTCCCCACCCCCGTAAGCATTTTACAGTTACCTTGCACAACAATACGAAGAAAACTAATTTATGTCCAGTCCCAAAGCAAATTGCTTCACTAAGGCTGGAAATGTGAAAGAAATCCAGAAAAAAATTGTAAAAGAAATTCAGCTGAATTTTCATGCACTTGCCCAAAACAGCCCTGGCTTGGCAGGTCCTAGAGGAAGAGTTCAAGCACACAGACAGACCCCTCTCATTCAGGGTAAAGTATTCCTCGTTTCAGTTTCTGAGGAGCTTCCAAATTGCAACATAACTACAGCCCCAACTCACACCACCTTGATCAAGTGGCCCTTTCCCATTCACACCTTTAGCCCATCATCCCTTCATCTTCTCAAATTAAAGCATAATATTTTTCACATCCTATGGTTTTATTGACCAATCTTCACAATCTGGAGGCATTGTCTTAGTGACTCCATGGACTCAGTGACAAAATAAGCCTCAATAATTCAAACCCATCAAACCACTAATTTTTTTCCCCCCATGTGCCCTCCTGCATTTCAGTGCCAACTTCCTTATCCCACTCATTTGTAGCACTTCGGTTTTAATTCTTCTTTCTCTGGCTTTCCCAGTGTGCCTTTGTTTCACCTTCTCCTGCTTCAATTTGATCAAAAGTGCTTAAATTAAAGAAGCTTTTCCAATCATTCTGCCATGCCTAGAGTTGTTGCTCTTGTTCTTAGAGCAAGCATGAATTACTGGTTAATCCAAAGCCATGTCCATATGCACACACACACACTACGCCAACACACAATGTTTGACATCCTTCTCAGAAGGACTTCACAGAACAATTACATTACACAAGACACATTTGGTACCCATGGTAGCATCACTTCAGTCAGGAATATATACTCCAAAAAACAATTTTGGAGAGTTTAAGTTTCAGACTGTTTAAGAACATCACGACTACAGCAAGTACTTACAATGGATCATTGTACCTACTAATGAACAAACCCTGTTGAAACACTAAACCACAGATTATTGCTTAATTTCTAGATGTGGATACACCTCATTGCCTCTCTGTACAGACTACACTTTGAAGCTGAAATAATGAACTACATGATTAGAGAGCAGCTTTTAAAGAGAACGAAACTTAGTGCCTTTTTATTAAATACCGGGGGAAAAGAAAAAAACTTCAATGAGAAATAGTCCTTTAACACATCATTTTTCAAGACTTTTATATGTCCTTAAATTATGTATGAACAATCCTTCCCAAGTGAACGTGACTACGCCTGCACTAAATTTAAGAACCTGTGCAGCTTTTTCCAGGTTCAACGCTTAAACTCAAATCTTTTGAGTGACACAAATGCCTTATTTAAAATCAGCATTTTCATTATACTTGCAAGCTATTATATGTGATGTATGTATTAAGCTTCAGAAGCATAATGTGTTGGTATCAAAAAGAGTCATCCGTGCACTCTGAAAAGGAAATATTTTGGACAAAGGAGGAAGAAAAACGCTTTGGAAGTAACAGATGGAGATTTCCCATCCTTAAGATGAAAAAGTTGACATGAACTGAGAATGGAAATCCTACATCCATTAACAAGGAACATTTAACACCTTCTCTCAGCAAGGTGTTAAAAAGAAAGTGAACCACCAGTTGCACTGGTGTAAAAGAACAGTAGCAACAATCCATAAACAATGGCAAGCTTTCTTACCATTCCCTTCTTCCATCAGCTACCTTGACACAAGCATGCATGTTACCTGGCAGGCAATTCAATTATGACACTTTACAGAGAAAGAAAAAAGGCATTTTAAAGAAGATCTAATTGAAAGAAACTTCTGGAATATAAAAATGGTGTACCACTGAAATTGTATTAATAGATTTACCTCAATATTGCTAAGAACCAGCCCTCCGGGTCACCTGGACCAGTATGTACCAAAGTTGAATTAAAAGCCTGAGGCTGTTCAGCAACTGATTTAATTTCCTGTTCATATGTACATTTTCTTTCTCACCTAATTCATAGATTTATTATATGCACTGACAAGGGATCAAAATTCAGGATCATAACTAAAAACTCTTCAGTCTTACTAATTATATAGGATTTATCTTCTGTATTTGCACAATGCCAAGCAGACTGCTGATGGTTCAGACTATTTCTTCAGCTGGTCTGGAAGAAACACTTAAAACTGCAGCTAATATTTTTTAAAGCAATATACAAAGAATGCAAATACACACACATATTATATGCTGTAGTATAGATACTGAAAATTAAATACTATGCTTGAAGTGTATAAACATCTAGACAGAGATGATGTCTAAACAGCATAACAACCCCAAGCAAAAAAGTTAAGCCAATTCATTAACTGATTTCACCACAACCAGAAAGCACCCAAAATTCCACTTCTGACATTAAATCATTCTCTGTCTCACCAGACTAAGTCCACATTTGCAGCACTGTGTTCATGCCAGGACTGGAGAAAAATTAGACCCAAGATAGAACAACTATTTAACAGAGGTAATATAAACTTTTTTAAAAACATTAAAAATCAAAATAGTATTTCTAGCAGGAAGAGTGTTGCATTTGGTCAAGGAATTTTAAAAAAATCCCTTGACTGAGGAGACCACAGTGGGGAAGAGAGAGACTACTCAGTTTGCACAAATCCAGAGTGCCTGTGCCCTTTTCCTAAAGCCCTGGATCATGAAACTATGCTCTTCCATCACTGCCACAATCAAATGCAAACCCACTGGAGCTCCACAGGCCCCAGCTCACAGCTGCATCTTTTCTTACTGAGGAGCGATGCTTTACCACCTTCATTCATTCAGCACCAAATATCAAGGCATGCCTGCCTTGAGACTTCCTCTCATTAAACAATTAAAAAAAAAAAAAGATTCATGAGCAAGAAGCCCAGAGAGGATGACAATGCCACTGATAAATCAGATTCACGTTCCAAGCCAGGGAGAGGTAACGATATACTTCAGCGTTCAATTTAATCAAAGCAAAAGAGTGAGCTTTTCACTACGTATCTTGGCTAAAAAAGAAACATGTCCTAGCTTAGCTTCATCATGCCTGCACCAGCAAATTGACTTAATTGTCAGCAAGGAATTATGAAATATGAAGTGACTCCAGCAGTGCTCCAGGGAGACTCCTGAGGCACGGTGTCTATAGCAGAGACACCAAAGTGCCATCCATCTCACTCTGGCCCTCGGGCAAAGCAGAACAGCCTTGGCTCTCTAAAAGAGGCCGCCAAGAAGAACAAAACCTGGCTTTCCTGGATGATTAGCAGTGGCTCAAACAGGAAATTTTAAATACATCAGCACATCTTTCCCCGGCTGCTGAAAGCACAGGCGGGAAGTCGTGATTTCAGACACCGATTTGTAGTTACAAAGCTTACGGGGGCCTTTCTAAGGAGAGAGACAACACCGTGCACACTTCCCCTCTCACATCCTTCTCCCCAGTGATAAGGGCAGATAAGAGGCTGCAGACAACACAGGCTGCTCTGCTGGATGCTGGCACTAGAGGACAGGACAGGAGAGGAAGGCAGCAGAGATATTGCTAAGCTGTACTCTGACTCAAATCCTGGTTTCAGCCTGACAGTGCCAGCGTGACAGAAGAGAAGCCACATGTAACTCAGCCCCTGGGACACGGACACTGAGAAAGTAGTAAGGAGCCCAAAACCTATTGCTGGGTTTTTGATAAGAACTAGAAATAAGTACTCCCACCTAAAAACACCCCTTTGCCCTGTCTGTCAGGGATCCACTTCAGATTTAAGAAACAGTTCCTGTTTTAATCTGATCCATTACTGGTGGTGGGGACTAGTCTGAACTAGAGTTGCAGCCTCTGAAGCTGTAAACTCCTGACCTAAAGAGCCTTTGGGCTGCAAGCCCTGCCAAAACTCCACGTTTGCACCTCCTAAGCGGGTTCTTTTGTATCAGAAGGCAGGAGGAAGATAGAGAAATCACTCTTTGTGGTCAAACAGCCCTAACACTGATCACTCAGCTCCCTGAAACGCTGTGTTTGTTATCCAGTGGGGGAAGGGGGCTATAATTAGTTGAACCATGGCCAAGGCTAGAACTGCTGGTCGGCAAAACTCTGCTGGAACCTCGCAAAAATTGTCTGGCCTCCAGCACTCAGAGATGCCTTCATCCAAGGAATCAGAGAAAACCAAGAAGTAAGCATTTGCCCTGGTCTAACCCTGCCCCCAAGGCTGATTTAGTTACTTTTTAAGGTAATGGGCAACCTAAAACAAAAGTTGTTTCAGAACCTAAGAAATAAGTTGTCATTAATGAACTCTCTCAGCTTTTTCTCTCTCTCAGTTTCCCTGTTTCGGTGAACTCTGCAGGTAAAATGTACCATTCTTCACTGACTGACTATTCTGAAAATCATCCTAAAATTTGATTTTCATTTCAGAAAGAGTAATAAAATTACACAGATTTGTAGAAATTCAGAACTAGTCAAGTGACCTGGACCACACATAATCATGCTCAACATAATCCCTTCAAAGTGGACTGAAACTGACAGGATGAGAAAAGAGGAATAGCCTGTACACCACAAATTCTTAGAAATGTAAAGGGAATGGGTTGCCAGTTACTATTATCTGGCATATCAAGTCACAGGGAAGACTTACATTCCTCCATAACCTGGTTTGATAGAGTTGAAAGCAATACCACCTCTTTCTTACATAAAAAGTTATTTCACATGACACACGAGTACAGTTCCCTTGAAAAAGCAATATGGTTCACACTTTAAATTTAAAAAGCATTTCTAACATGGATTTGCAATGCAAAACATTCTAAATACAAATCAAATATAGCTGACAGAACCATCTTTTTGAGGCAGCCCACAACTAGGCATGCCAGATATTAACTATTTCTATTTATTACTCGACAGAAAGCAGCTTTCAAGCATAAAATGAAGGTGCTACAGAGACATACTTAAGTGATTCATGTTGCACACCAGATTAAAGTTACTGCGGCACAGACATGCAAGTGATAAAAGAGAGAAGGAGCAATAATCCTAAAAAGTTCTCCAAATCAGGGTTTTTCCCACAAGTTCCAACTGCTCAGACAATAGACAATGAAAGCCCCAGGCTTCGAGGCTTCACTGGTGAAACCATCTGAGAACAAGGGGCCATTACAACATCGCTCCTACAAGAGCCAAGTCATCTTTTCTCGATGAGACTGCCGGCCCTCGGGCACGGCTCAGGCGAGGAGCCGCAGAGCTCCAAAGAGCTCCTCTGCAGCCAGGAGGATCGTGGGAGGGACAGGGTATCCCAAACAACAGGACCACCCACGTCCCCTCTCGGCCATCCACACACGTTGTGCAAGTGACAATCCAGGCTGGAGATACTGAGTCGAACCTTGAATGTTCCTGTCACCTCAGAGGGAAGGGAAGAAGTCTGGGAGCAGCAGCATCTCATCACCCCACTGCTGTGAGGAAAGCACAGGGCCTTGCAGCACCTTCAATATTGTAATTAAAACAATTCTCAAACACATCCAAACAACTCTGAACAACGGTGTTTTAACAAGAGAATACTCCTTGCACACGATGCAAACACACTTGGCCATTGTGCTTGGATTAACAAGCAAATACCACTTTCACAAGTTTCCACCGACCTTTGATGTCTGTTTAGCTGCCATTACTAATTTTTATGACTGTGACAGCAGGTCACACAAAGGAGTTTGGAGCACAGATTTTTAAAGCCAAGCTGTACCCTTAATACTAATTTCTAAGTGAGAGGCATTCTGAATTTCTAAAGAAAGCAACTTGTGTTTTTGCAAACAGAAATGTTTTTCTTTTCTCAGAAAATCAGTTGCTAACAGCCATAGGTCAAAACCAAACCTAGACTGCATTTCACAGTCCATAATTATTTATTTAACAAGTAATGGAAGCTGTATTTCAAGGGACTAACATTTCCAAGACCTGCAGCAAATGGCAAACCCAAAACCCTAGCAAAGGGTGGAAGACTCAGAATTCTTCTACGAGAATTAAGCAAAGGCAACTCCTCCTGCCCAAGAATGCAGGGGAGACAGACAGGGTCAGCCAGCTGCACAACAGCAGTTTTGAACATCAACTCTGACTACTGCTTTTTTACCCCATTTTCTGCATCCAGCAAATTAGAGAAGATAAAGCTAAAGCTTACTTGCTCCAATCAAAGTAGACTTTCCCCTATTCCATACTTAACTGCATATATTTAACGAGATTACGTTACACACAGAAACGCTAATTCCCATGCTGACCTTACTGTACTGCTTACAGTGACTGAGATAATGGTGATCTGTGCAAACCCAGAACAACCCAATGTGTTTGTGGTTAGAAACAGAAAGGGAGGAAAGAACAAACGTACATCTGGACAGAGAAATGTGGGGAGCAGTATTAACACCACAGGGATAAATAATCTCAGCCTACCAGCTGACCTCTCACTGCAGATATTTTGTAAGTAGACAGAGGAGGCCTCAAAGAAGTCTTCTGTGTCCTAACATTTGGATATTACTTGACTGGTTTGGGTTTTTTAAAATGCAAAAGCTTGAAAAAACCCACAGCGTTGCATGCCTATCTTGACTGAGAACACACTGTTGCAACTATCGGCTTAAAAAACCCACAATCCTTCAGATAATCCCCCACAAGTCCTGATTAAAAGTGGATTTAATATTATGAAACGAAGCATAATTGTTCAAGACGACCTTGAGTAGTTTCTTATAGCACTCTGCTCCATCAGCGCAGTCAAGATGACAGCTGCACTGTCAAATGTATGATAAGACAGCCTGATAGCAAGGTCTCTCCAAAATATTTTCCTCTATGAAGTAAAACAGATGCTTACAGTTCTTCCAAACCACGCCTGTCTCCTGTTCTATTTCAAACACACACTGAAGGCACAGAATGAAATGGAGTCGGCATTTAATAAGCACGAGCTGTATCGACGGCCTCTCCAACAAGCACGCCTCGAAATACATTCATTTTGCTTCCTCTGCTTAACTCATCACCGATTTTATGTCCAGGAAAATTAAGGTAGGGCCGGCCTAAAAGCGGTTTTACGATAACAGGGGCACTATTGCCACCTGCTGTCAGAAGGAATTCACGGCATCCCACTCCACCTCAGGCTTCCCGACTGAGGGGAGCCGCAGACTTTGGAAAAAATCCAACTTTGCAGGTGTTTTGCTTGTATACTGCTAGTTTTCTCTAGAAAGAGCACACATAAAGAAAGTCCAGGGTAACCATAGCATGAAAGATCAATAATCACATTGGGGTCAGAGATAATAAATGGGTTCAACAACTGATGCACAAGGAAATAAGGAGAACACACTGGTCTGGGTAAAACAGATATCGTCCTGAAAGCATCAACACTGAAAACAGACTTGTGAATAAATCCAGCTACCACAGACCATCAGGTTAGATAAGGCTACTAAAACATCTACTTTGCCCATTCTATATTAGATTTTCAGAAGACAGACGATGCTGAATCCTGTCAGAGAAGAGACTTGGCCATTAACTTGGTATAGGTATTTCCTAGAATCACAAAATGGCCTGTTTTGGAAGAAACCATCAGAGATCATCTAGTTCAACCATGAGCAGGGACATGTTTCAGTAATCCAGGTTGCTTAACTTCCTTCCAACCCGACCTTGAACATTTCCAGGGATGGGGCATCCACAACTTGCCTGGGAACTGTTTAAGGTTAGTTAGGTATTAGATGCTTAAGGATCATGCATGCTCCTCCCATTCCACTCAGAATTCTGTGGGAGCACAGAATAACATGAAAAGCATAGCTCTGAACCTCAGCATCTGTGCCTGGTGCTTCAGCCCACAATCTGTCAGTTTAAGGAGCCTTTTGAGTGCATTGTTCCAGTGGAAAGTACATTTCCTTCTCCACTGTTTTTTTATGGCTTCTCAGCAAGTCACTGAACACTCACATCCCACTGCTTGAGATCATCACTTGATGATCATTAACATGCAGTGCCTATCTGTTTGCAGTGCCTGCCCATATGGCAGGGTGAGTGGCAGAGCTCTCCTTGAGGCTTGTGAGGTTTAGGCCTCCATTCCACCTCCCAAGACTCTCAGCTCACTGGCACCACACACAGTGTGGCAGGATAATGTCCCAGTGGCTGAGGGACATTTCCACCCAGAAGCCATCTCCATTAGCTACATGTGATGGCTGTGAACACACTGCTGGGATATTGGAAAGAAAATATTTCACCACAATTCACTTCCCCTTCCCAAAGCACCCCAGAACAAGGAACAGAGTTCTTCCCTGATACATGTCAGCAGCACTGCCAAACCTTTCTTTTTTTAATGCTTAAGTTTGGAGTTATACTAATTATACCTGAGATACTTTCAAAGTGCATTGCAGCCACCCTTTCTGCAGTGCAATTCTGAGGGAGCCTCCTCAGACACAGGCCTTGGCTGTGTGGTTACAGCAAATGGTGTTTGACTGAGACAGCTGCTCCACTTCTCCACCTAAATTAAACCCCACCTCCAGCAGCACTTGCCTTCCACTTCATTCTCTTGAACACTGCCACTATACACAGACTTCTCATCCAATATGAATATTACACTACAGGGAAGAACAGCATTGAAATGAAATTAGACTGAAAGCAGAGGGCAAGTTTAACCACATGTACTGCTCACCAGCCAGGCTGAGAGCATTTTCCACAGAAGCAGTAATAAACTCACTCACAGATGTCACAACTGAGCATGACCGATTCCCTCAACTATTAACATTGACTTTCCTGATGAGTAAGTGAGGACTATATATAAATTAGTCTGGGGTTTTACACACAAGTGTAATTGTACCAACTGTAAATTAACTTGAGAAACCTTTGATTAACACCACAGTCTGCTCACAGGAAAGATGAAAACCAAATTAACAACAATTGGTTAGCAATATTGGTTCTATTCCTAGAGGAAATTACAACAGTGTAAGTTACATAGGCAGATGCCAGATGACTCCATACAAGAGATTTCAAATTTTCCATTTTCCTGTCTGTACACTGGAGATAAAACATGTTAAGTATGTTTACAAAACATTCTAATAGACAGCAAACTTGCTAAGAAGCTCCCAGTATAATCATTTATGTTTAGCTCAATTGAAAAAAAATAAATAAAAAAACCCCCAAAAATCAATCCTAATAAATGTAAAAATCTCATATCAAAATGCTATAAGCAGCTTAAGGGCAGATTTTAGTCTTCTTTTTCTTCCATATTCAATAGCAGGAACATTTGCATTAAAGGAGTTATTTTCATAGCAAATTATTGAAGAATATTTTCAAATGAGCTCCAGAGTAAGAACTACTGGTCACTGTAAGATAAAAAGGGGGAGAATAAGTATACACAATACCAGATCAGGCTCAGTGACTGACTCAAATACCTTCATAATATTCAGACAGGCCACTTCTGAAGTAATTTCTACTTCAGAAGTTACAAGATAAAAATTCCGTGTGATAAATTAAGTTGCCAAATGAAATGGATTAGCAATCAGTGAAATTGCCTGATGTCAGATCTGTTCCAGATTAGAATCCATCCTCTTTCCCCACCTGTTCATTAAGCACCAAGTTCAAGGCAACTGCAGTGACTGATTGCACATTAACGAGCTGTTTGTGTGGAAAGGCAGAGTTCAGCCCCTGTCTATACTTACACACTTGTATAAGCATAATTCACTGATAATATATTCAGTTCCCAGTATCAATACATAGCTCTTCTACCTTGATGTGCAATTTTGAGCTTGAGGAAAAAAAGGGACACCTCATTAAGTTAAACAGTCATATTCAAGGTCAAGGCCAGGAAATGATGAAGCTGGAAGAAAATATGTTGCTATCTCCAGATAAAAACACGGGATAAAGATATTGCTGAGACACAAAAATACTGAAAAATGGTTGTGAAGTCAGAAGCCTGAGGGAAGAAAGGCATATTTCACTAGGAAAGGTGAGATTCCATATGAAAATGTCTATTTCATCCTATAAATTGAGTCATGCAAAGGCTCCAGTGAAAACCTGCAACAAGCAAAGCAAGAACAGGGTATTTAAAACTGAATATTTTTCACATATGTTCAGTACCAGGACAGGGAGGTACAGCAGGACAAGCATTCCAAACTCTTACCAATTTGTTTAAAAACTCAGCTGTAATTCTCTCCCTGGAAAGAACTCTGCCTCTTAAAGCACAGGAGACCATCATCTGCATGCACGTTCCCTGAGCTGGCCCTGCACACCGTGCCAAGGAAACTGAGGAACCTGTGCCTGCCAAACCAGCATTCCCAGCTGAGGGAACTCACTGCACACAGGCAGGTGCTTCCCTGTAGAGGAAACCTCTTCTTTGGACTATGGGAAGCCTAGTAAATAAATTCCAGCATCAAGATAGAGTAAAATTGTGACATAAAGAGTTTACTTATGGTAGTCACCAACTCTTTTCTCTCTTTATCAGAGGAAGATTTTAAATCACGTTTGCTTTCACATAGAAAAGATATTCATTTTAAAATTTGAGAGTTTCTACCCCAAATTTTTGAGTATTAGAAATTATTCCAGCACTCAAATAGTTTAGAGGGAGACACTTAGTTGCTATAACTGTAGTAACTCTCTAATTGCAAACTTAGATGCAAGAGTACAGACCTATTACCAGAAATATCTAATTGAATAGACACAAACATCTTCCTTTTTCCTGAAGATTAAAGGTTTCTGTTCTCAGTACCATACTTTGGTGCTGATACCAAGAATATTTTTCAAAGATCAAAAGAAAAATTATCTCTTCTAGTGTTCTGCAAGTCATCAACCTCCTCCTCTCTACCAGATAAAAATAAGGAGAATCCTTTTTTCCCCTGACATAATGGTTTCCCTTTGTTCCTCCTAGAAAAACCTCCCTCACAAGCCTATTAGTACATACCTCCTTACCTCATAACTGGACAATAAGATTTATTAACAGGTAGGAAGTGAATGAATACCTGAGGTCAGCAGTGATGAACTGCTATTTAAGGTATATTGAGGAACACAGACATCCCCATCACACCCACTCCCAAAATACCACTCCCACCTCAGGACAGTTACTGCATGTGACACAAATAGTGACACAGTTTTCTTTACTAAAAATGCAGAGGAAATGTAGCCCTCTACTGCTCAGTTGATACTATAAATACTGAAAAAATTGTTTTTCAAACCTCACTCGGGCTTTTACTGCTGAGTTCTGTATTTGGGATTGCCAGAGGGACTAAATGGCCCCTCTCTGCCCTCTCTAGACACAGACACACCACACCCCCTTGGAGCTCTGCTCTGACAATTTATTCAGATGTTGGCTAACTGTGGCTATCTGGCTTCCAAGTGCTTGAAGCACTTTTGGCATCAGGATGAAGTGACATCCAGGAACATTCAATCTGTTAAAAAGGCCAGTCAGCACAGATTAATGCAGTAAGCACACGCCTCAAGGAGAGCCTGTTTACATTCTTTGAGTGTAATAATAAAGTGCAGAGGAGGATACAGGAGTAAAAATAAGATTTTCATACAAGTCTTACCTGAATCCTTTGAAAAAAATGTGTGAAGGAAATGGCATAAGAGGACACCTTAAGCAAAATATCAAGTTAAACTAATACCTATCTGCAATGCAATCAGTAGTAAGGAAGTTTTTGGAAACCATTGTGTAAGGAAAAGACATTTACAGGGGTAGATAATTGACATCAATTTTAGCAAAATGGCACATCAGCTCCTTTTTCTCTCACAACACATCTCAGTTCCTCACTCTAGTCTTGAATGATTTCAAAGAGGCTGTTTTGATGTGGTTCTTTTGACAGTGAGCTAAGACACAAACTATATATAAAGTATTTTGGAAAGTAAGCAATATTCAGTTTGTCTGCTAAAAGTCTAGGACAAAAAAGGATCCTTTTGCAGCAGTGTTCATCAATGATATCCTGATACTTAGCTACAGAAGACCACCATTTTTATTAATTTATGTCTCCCTACATATTTGAGAATACACTTTTTTTTTTGGTCAATATGTTTGTCTCCAGATTTGGATGCAATCTGAACCACCTAGAGCCCTTCCACAGCCCCAGAGAATTTGCCAGACCATTCCCTTTACTTCAAAAGCATGTTTAGTTCTTTGCAAAAGTCAGTTTTAACATGCAACCTGTGGCTTTAATTTGGATATGACTTGCTGTATTTTAAACTATTTATTACAGGAGACAGTTAATGGAATTCCTAAATTCAGAGAGGAAGTCTCTAGAGGGTCTCTTCCTCCCTTCCTAACCCACAGCTTGCAGCAGATAGGAGGGACTCAATCATTAACATTTTGGGTAGCCAAAAAGCATTAAGTATAAAAAGAACTTGCACAGATTTATCTCCATAAAACCCATCTCCTATTCCATATTCAACAGGCTGCATTTTATTCTACTTACACACAGAAACTGGTACTGTGGCTACTTACTGCTTTATGTCGTTGAGGCTTGGATAACTTCAGTTGCAGAACAAAAAACAATGGAAAAAACAGTTCTTTACAAAAACATCATATGGTGCAGAAACATGGGTTTAGATACCATCTAAGAGACACTACAATTTCACTGAAACTGTTGGATTTAAAAAGAATCTCAGCACAGCAGATGTTTTGCATAAATAATATGGATTTTGAACAAAAAAAAAAAAACCTTTCTCATGTAGCTTTCCAGCTATCCTCCACAGTTTGAAAGGGTAACAGAAAAAAAGTAACACTGAAACCATGAGCAAATCAAAGGCTTAGACTTAATTACTGCTCTGACATATAGAGAGCATATGGTTTTTCCAAAGTAATTGTAGGTTAGTCTTTTAATCTAAACTTATTAGTATGTCATGATAGTTAACATACTATGCAATTTAGGAACTACAGAATGTTACAAAAGAGTTAGAAGAATTTTAAAAACCCACCTGTACCAATGCCCTGGCCCTAGGACTGCTGTTTGTATCAGTCTGATACACCAAAGTATCAAAGTATGTTCCTCTCAATAAGTAGCTTTGCCAACATCTAATCTGAATTTCCCTTTAAGCCCAAATTCAATGCACAGAAGACAACAGTAGAAACAACTTCTTTTTTACCAAAAGCCTCCTAGATACTTTCAGAGTGTTATGTCCCTCTTTAGGACTTTCAACCTCAGTCTGTTTTGAGTGGTCTTTAAACCTTTTCTCAAAATTGCATATCAGTACCTGTTGATTTGATTTTTTTTCTTGCTTCTCAGAGAGATGCATTTCTCACCAGGATGGCAGGCAGATAATAGGTTTACAGGCAGATAATATCATTTGCAGTCTGGGATGTAAGTTTTTTTTGACTTTTCAGGAGAATTAAATGGGGATTTAAATCAAGAAAAGTGAAGTATTCCTATTCTTAAGCTAATCCATAACTAGTTCCAGTTTGTAATTCAAGGGAGGCCTATGAACAAAGAGAAGCTAAATATAAATGGAGAGAAATATGCTAATATTGACTTACTGGAAAGCAATAAAGTAAGGAAGTCAGCAAAAGCAGTACTGCAAAAATCATCTTAAAAATAAGAATGACCAAAAATATTAAGTCTTCAGGGGCCTTGTCAACACAGTGAGCAGAGGATCCTGTTACATAGATGCTACTGCATTGTTTGTTATTTAGGAAGGCTTTTGTGCATCAGTAAACTAGAAGATTAATTAATTTTTTTTTTTGCTTGGGAATACCAGCCTCAGTACTTGGAATGCAAAAATGTATTTTGAAACGTCTAAGGATTCCACCTGTACTTCACAAAACCCATCAGCAGAAGTCCACTGGTAAAGTAGGATGTCACACAATCAAACAGTCCAAGAAAGTCTGTCCAATACCCTCTACACACAGAACTGTTTGAGTGAGCAAACATTCCTGTGCTCTTTACAGACATGAACCAGTAGCCCCACCTGGCATTTTCCTCTGATAAGCAAACACATCAATTTTAGCCATTACAACCCTGGGAACCTCTGAACTTTATTCCATCACAGAGAAGATACTGCAGAAGAAATGAGTATCACCAAAATTACTTCTTGAAAATTAGTCAGTGCCACTCAAATACTAGGGGGAAAAAATTTTGGCCTCAAAAACCACACACTCTTTTTGGAGTAGAGAGTGCAAGCAAGATTTGGGTATGTGCATGGGGTGAACCTTCCCATCATTTTTTGCCGAAAAACTGAACTAGCTTATTAAAATCTAATATACTAATTAATTGCACAGGCATTTCCCTCTTTTGGTCACAAGATGCTATACACAGTTCTTCACCTCAGCTGCACACATGGAGACACGGTCACTGAGCATGAAGAGGTACTAAAACACTTAAAACTCTGTAGCTCATGGCCAAAATCTTGAAAAATACAATCTCCCAACAAGAAAGCAAATATGAAAACCACGTAAACCAAATTCTGTTTTCCTATCACCTTGTTGTTAAAGTTCTCACGTTACCTAGCTAGCCCACAAATGGCTTGATTTATAAAAGCAGATTGGAATATACTCCATTAGTTTAGTAACAAAAAATGAGCCTTCTACAACACTAAGTGGGAAATCAGCTAAACAGGTTCAGTCAAAAGATGGACACAAGATCATTAATTTTTTCATGGGGACCACACTATAAAAGTTTCACAATAATCCCTGCCACAATAAATGCACATAGGATGAACAGATGCAATATGAAGGAACTGGGGAAAAAGCCATATTTTCAACAGATTTCCACAGGACTCACCAGTTTTAGGCAGCTTTTCAGAGTTCACACTTGTACCATGGAGCTATAAAGGATTTTCATGACATAGCTACATAAAATATTTAACCACCTACCAGCATTGACAATGGCATCAACCTCAAGCAGCGTAATGTCACCTCTATAGAGAGAAACTTTCTCACTCAGACTTTTCTTCCCTTGCAGATCTTCTTTAGCGTTTTCACCTACGAACCAAGAAAGCAGAAAAAAAATATTAAGTTATAAGTGTGGGTCCGAGGTGATTATTTACAAGCCCTGAAGAGGCAGCACGGTGACACCGCTGCTGTCAGATTACAGTGTCTTTCGGTTTCACCTCGAGAGGGCACCGGTAACCCACAGAGACACCAGCACTGCTCTGACATCAGGCTGCTTATCACTTTTTTTCCAAATACAAGCCGGTAGGAAGCACTGAATCCTTATCCACATGCCATTTGTTTACAAAACTGTAGAAACACTTGTATTTGGGGAGTGAGATCCATCAAGAAATTTTATTTGGCAATCACGAGTGTGTAAATTGCAACAACAAATTGAGGAATTAAGATTACCCTCCTAACCAGAGTAATAATTTCTCCAATCCAGAATTATACCAAATGAGTACAAAAATACACAAGCACACCGTTTGCCAACAGCCCCAAAATTCAGAATGACTTCTGAAGACATGTAGCCAGACAACAGGCCTGAAAAATAATCCACACAAATTTTAAATTTAGAGCTTTGTCACCTTAAATTGCTCAGCTAGGAGGAGGCAGGTGGCGAAGACAACATACACCAGCTTGCAACAGATATGTTACTAAATAATGTTACCATAGGTCTCTTATTCCTGTAAGCTCTTAGGATTTTGCATCACTAAATCGCTTCATTTGTATCCGATTCAGTCTATAGAACAGCTCAGTCACCTCAAACCCTTGCACAAATATACTGCCCAAAGCTCCACCGAGTTAGATATGCACATGACCAGAAATTAACTACAGGAAGGATTATTAAATTCATTCTTACTATTACTTTTTACAATTTCTTTCCAACACAAGTCTCAAGAAGCTGGAGCTCATGTATTGGTCAGAAATAGAACTCATTTGCTGAGGAAACAAAGTGTGAATCAGTTTCAAACCTTCAAAACAAGTGAAGTTTGTTGATAAGCAAAAAGTGTTCTCAGTATTTAGTGAGAAAATAGAAGCAGTCCAAAGAAATTTGTCCCTCTAGTCTTACCCTCCATTTCCGACAGCTCAAGAATACCAGCTCGGACATGTCAGCTGTTCCTTGGCTGAGTACCAGGGAGCACATCCCCAAAGCTCCAGAGACCTGCCCCACAGTGGCAACTCAGAGCAGCAGGTTGAGACTCACTCAGACCCTCTGGCCTGGATCTTTGACACTGCCAGCCTCTGGCTGCCAGGCAACAGCCTTGTGACATCGCAGCCGATGCCACCACCTCGCCCACAGCCCGTGGGCACAGCTCGGCTCGGGGTCAGGGATCTCAGCTCCTCCCTCGGGCAGCTCCGCCATGCTCCGCCCGGGGCTCTCCGTGCTCCTGGGGCTCTGCGTGGCCTCGCTGCTCCCCAGCACGCCCAGAGCTCTCGGCTGTTCCCCCAGGAGCGCGGCCCGGCTGCCGCTGCCAGCCCGGGACACCGGCACGGCCAGTGCCGGCCCTTGGTCCGTGCGGCTGCACTGCTGCACCTTCTTAGCCCTGTCCCTGCTGCTCGCCGCGCTGTGCCTCGGCTGCAGCCTGCGGAGAAAAGCCCAGAGGCAGCCCAGAGAGGTGAGGGACGGGGACCAGGCAGGTGGGATGGTGCCAGGGGCCGGCAGCTGCAGCGTGTAGGGTGAGGAGTGCCGGCCCCGGTGGAGAGGAAAGCCTGGACAGGCACCAGGGCTCCTCTGCCTCTTCCCCAGCCCCGCGCCCGAGCCCAGAGGCAGAGCCGGGGCTCAGCCCATCCCTGCCAGGAGGAAACGAGCACAGGCTGAGCCACCAGAACAAGTCAGGACGTGCCCGAGGTCTTCTCCACACAACCCACAGCCTGGGGCAGCCCAGGCAGCCCCAGATTCCCCAGGAGAGCCCGACGGGGCCCGGCCCCCGCAGCCCCTCGGCCCCTTCCATCGCTCCCCGCCCTGTGTCTCCCAGGAGAAGCCCCGGACACGGCCGGCCTGGCCAAGGAGCTGCTGCCTGGCTGACCGCTCCCCGCTCCATGACGAGGTGATCGGCTGCCAGGAGGAAAACTCTGCCTCCGTCAAGAGCTTCCTGAGGCACCTGCGCCAGCGCTGCCTGCGGGGGGACGTGCTCCAGAGGGGAAGGAACAAGAAAGTGTGGAAGGACGAGGAGGCAGCGCTTTTCTCTGATGGAGAAAACAACATCTGCTAGGAAATGGACCAGTATACTCCAAGATTACTCAAACAGCTTTTTATTACTAGTATTAAAATAATTTATTAAATAAGACAGCTTTTATTTCTGTTTTAACTTTAGTCTTGCAAACAAAATGATTGTAGCTCTTATGAGAAAGCAAAGTCAATGACTACTAAATCATCTCTGCACACACACTCACAAAGGATGGAGTTGATCCTGGTAAATCTTTTCGAAAATCTGGGGGTTTAGTCTATTACTGATGGCACACAAAAATGGAAACACTGCTGTAGGTCCTCCTCTTGTCTCCTCTGCCCCAGCCTCAGTAAGACATTACAGCTGAAAATCTTCACCAGAAACAGTTTGACATTCATATCCCATCCTCACTCTTCCCCTCTAGATCCAGCCATCATCTTCTACCCCTCTGCCTATAAAATCCAATTTCATTTAGCTCTTCCTCCTACATCATCCTTTGGTTCTTCAGTCATACTCAAAACAACTCAGAGTCCACAGAGCCACAGCTTGAAGTAGGATGAGGTTGATTACCTGAGCTCTTCACACCAAATAGAGAAAATGGGCAGTCCTAGCCCTCAGCTTTGTTTACAACTCTTTCCAGATCCCTCCTAAGGAAAAGGGAGTTTACAGCTTACACGAGGGTAGAAAAACGCATTTGATTGAGTCCACAAAAAGTGCACTTGAAAAGAAAACGGGTAAAGTTAATCTGAACCAAGTGGACAAGGGACTGTCAGAACATCTCACTAGAGGGAGCCCCCAGCCAGGACATAAATGTAATCAGCTGGTGCAATGGACAAGGATGGCACAAACCTACAGCATTGAAAAATCAGCCCTGAAACTCAATCACTGCTCAAATATCCAGAGTTTTAAAGCCTAATATACTTTAAAGTACATTAATTCCTTAAACAGATCTCAAGCATCCAATTACAGAAATCCCTACAGCAATACCAAAGAACTTACCACTAGAGGGAACAGAAAAACCTACAGCTTGAAGAGCTTATTACAAAAAAACCCCTACATTTGCATTCTGAAACGACTGTTAATGAAAGAGTAGAGTACACACAAAGTAGTAGAAATAGGTACCAAAGCCCCATAGTATAAAGCAATACCTATGGCAAAGTAAAAGTCTCTTGGCACTCCACAGGCAAAGGCCAATAAGATAAGAAATCAAAGAGAGAACAAGAGGGATTGATGACAGCAAGGCTCACAGCCTCACACTGTTACAAGGGAAGTTTCTTAACTCATATGACACATTTCTCAAGTTCATACACATAAGTAGCAGACTGGATTGCAAGAAAAAGAAGCTGAAAATAGGAGAGTTTCATCTTTTCTAGTCAGCTTTTCCATCCACAGCTGAAGGAAGTAAATTAATTCCAAGTTCAACAGAAATAAATCTGTCCACTACTTCATCCCTGCTACAATAGCTACTAGCAGAGACACATTCCCACAAGGAAGGCTTCTCTAAGAGGATCTGGGAAAAGAACCTGAGCAAGGGACAAGAATCACATTATCCCCAGGCCAGATGCAGCCCTTCCACTCCTGGAAGAATCCTCAGCAAATACCTCACTGGGACACTAAACCACTTTTCTTGGGTTGCTGCAAACACAGAGGAGATGAGCGAGCTTTAGGAGTGCATCTGACCCTGGCAGAATGTGCAGCAGCAATTCACACTCTGTGCTTTTTCCCTTCAGTGCCTAAGGCTTTGTTTCCACAAGTTTCCTGTGCAGACTAAAAATGATGAACTATTAGCAATTACTAATCTCACATCTAACACAACTTTCCATTCCATTTGTTTCTGCATAGGCTTATGGAGCGTTGGAAAAGACAGATTGTAAGTCCTGTAATATTACGTGTCTGCTTCTACTCCTACTAAGCATGGATGATTGTACAGGAAAGGCAATTGCTTATCTAAATCAAGATAAGCATTATTTCCATATGTTCCATCACCAGGGGAAAAGCATTCACAGATGCACTGTAGTACTTCAGATTTGTAGTACAGATTTGCTCTATCACTTCTTGGACTTAAACGAGATCAGAACCTGAGCACAAGGAAGAAACATCTGTTGCAGACAAATCACTTCCTACCCAGCCAAAAATGCAGCACAACATGCAAGTCAAAAGCATTTGATGATGAACACCAACACCTTCTCCCCGGCTGCACACTCTGCCAATATGGTCTGTTTCAGCTAATTGCCAAGTGGCATAATTGGATTAGCTGAGGACTACAGCTAAGTACCAGCTCCAGAGACAGACACCACAAAAATCACAGAATGGATGTGGTTGGGTGGCACCTCCAGTCATCAAGTCACCCAGAGCAAATTGTCCAGGATCCTGTCCCAGTTGAGTTTAAAGTACCTCCAAAGACAGAGATTCTACAACTTCTTCAAGTAACCTGTTCCAGTGTTCAGCCAGCCTCACAATATGTGTGTAGTTTTGGTTTTTATGTTTGTAGTTTTGGTTTTTAATGCTCAGAAAGAATTTCCTCTTTCAACTTGTGCCTACGACCTCTTGTCCTGTCACTGTGCACCACAGAGATGAGTCTGGAGAGATCTCTTTTACACCCTCCACTCTATGTTTATAAACACTGATCAGATCCCATATGGGATATCTCTTCTTCAGGCTAAAGTTCAGCTCTCTCACTGTCTCCAGGCACAGGAGGTGCTCCAGCCCCCTAATCGTGTTTTAATCATCTTTGTGGCTCATCTGGTGCATGAACTACACTTCCCAGTTCTGCACCACCGACCAACCTCCTGAGTGACACTTTGCCCCACTTTACAGGTCAGGAGGTCATGGTATCTCCTATTCAAGGTTCTACAGGAGGCATGAAATAGCCCCATGTGAGGGGCTGTAACTCACCCCTGTACAACTACTGCAAAAAGCCCCCAGCTCACTCACTCAGGCCAAGTTTAACATTGATATGGCTACCAGCAGCCCTCAAACAAGGTTCTAAGTGTGAGCCTTGACTTTTCAACCACATTTAAATGTGAGCCATTGAAGACATTTACACTTTACAGACAGAAAGAGTGGTGTACCATGAGAATTGATCAAAACAGCCAGTCACTCTGAACAACCCACACAACGCTCATGCAAAATGCAATTTGCTTGTGTTACAAGGTCTTGCACAGTCCTTAAACAACCTTTTTCTCAGTCTATCCCACACAGCTCTCTATATCCCCAAAATAACAAAGCTGAGTGGCAAAAAAACCCTTTAAGTCTGGGAGAGAAAGGAGTGGCAGGAAAGCAAGAGCCTGCCTTTTTTTATGAAGTTTTTGTTAACCTAGAGAAGATTTGGTATGGAATGCTAAAGTACCAAAGAACAAAGTTTGAGAAAGGAGTAACAACAAACGAGGAGAACAAGAACAGGAATACATCCTCAACTAATTTGTGATGCACCCTTATCTGCAGGGACATGCAACTGTCAATTCATAAATCAGAGCCTTCTCACTTCAGCAGCATGCACATTGACAGCAAAGACACGACATAAGTAGGCTGAGACCCTTGGGTATTTGTGTGTTTACTTGGAGAGTCAGCATCCAGCTGCTCTGGTTGCTATGCTTGCTGGAGATTTCATGATTTAGGGTAAATAGAAAAGGCTGCTGGTTCAGCTGTGACTCAGAAGGAGCTGTGCTTTGTCTGTGTGAAGAAACCCATTCAATCACTGTCTTGTTTGGTTGGTTTTATAATGTGGACCTTCAGAGGATTCAGAGGGATTCCAGACTTTGTAATGATACAGTGGAATAAAAATGCTGTTGGATACACAGGATTTTGCTAAGTTCTTGCCCAAGCCTGATTATCAGTACCTCACTCCAAGTGATACCAAGAATTTCAATATAGATTCTTCTCAGTGAAATGGCAGCCTGAGTTGTACTGAAGTACATCAGATGGTCAGCCAAGGTCACACTGAGGCAAGAACTACACTGCATTGCCTCAAACTCAACTCCTACTTTACAACCTCCCTCTGCTATGGAGAGTTCATAATTACCAGTGGAAGTTCAGAAATGGAGACACACATATGACACTGCTTTAGATCATTGTTCATTGCCCCATGAGTATACTTGTCTATAAAACCAGAGGACTACAGGTGATTCTGCTTCACCAGATTCCTCCCAAGAGAAAGCAGATCCCTTCACTGCAAGAGCTGTCTTGGCAATACCACAGCACTCATAACTGTTCCTGGTGTGTTCAAATTGATCCATTACCACTTGGGGTAACTATGAGCCCTCATCCAAAACATACCACCAGCAGTGAAGCATTCCTCCATTCACCTTTACAAACTGTCTGGAAAAAAATTACTTTTCATGACCAACCAGGTATTCAGTCCTCAGCAGCACCTGTTTTACTTACCAAAATGTGAGAGCTCATTTAAAAAGGTGAGCACATACAGCACCAAGGAGGATTAAAATTCATTACTTTCATTCAATAACTTATTAAGCTGTCAGACAATTTTTATTCTACATTTTCTGCTTTTTTAATTCTCCACACCATTGCTGAGCAATGACTTCTCTGGTTGAGCATTACAGGCTTTTGTAGTACTTGAAGTACAGCTTGGAAATAAAATGCTACTACCAGAAAACTACGAAACTTGTGCAAAACTATCAGCAAATATTTCATGGCATTGTCATTCAAAAACCTCTCTGCCTGACACAGAGTGACAACAGCTTACCGGGTAGGAGAAGGAACTTTAGTTTTCTAGTATCGGGACAGGTAGGTAAAAAGTGTTTGGGTTTAGGTTTTTTACCTTTCGTTCTTTCTCGAAGGGAATTTTCTACCATATGTTGCTAGGAGACAAAAATGACCGGGTACTTGAGAAAGACAAATGAAGTTGCCAAGCTCAGGGGAGGGGTGCAGCTGGCTGCCCTCTCTCTTGACTTGGGGGTTCCTCTGGGAAGGGCACAGATCACAAGATTTGGGCTGGGGGAAGGGGTTGGGTGCAGCTCCTGGCTTTCCCTGGTGCTCTTGGCATTTGGAGGGGGAACAAGCTGCAGTCACTGTGGGGAGAATTCACCACCACTGCGGGGTTCTGTTTTCTGCTGCCTTCTCCTACCGTGAGTGGAACTCTGCTCGTAAGAGATGCACTGGGACCTTATTAACACCTGACCTCCCCCAACGAAGGAGCCTTCACCATCTCGCCGGGTGCCTGAGGGGAAATCCCGGGATCTCCGAGCCCCTTCCCCCTGCAAGGGAGCCTCTCCCGGCCCTGCAGGGGAGCCGGGCAGTCACTGCCCAACCCGCGCCGTTCTCCTGCCACTGCTCCGGGCTTTTGCTACTGTAGCCACGCACCCCCTGCCTTTGGGGACACCCCTCTGCGGTTCCAGCCACAGCCACAGAGTTTGTTGTTTGTTTGCCTTGTTATCCATATACATACTAGTAAAGAACTGTTACTCCTTTTCCCATATCTTTGCCTGAAAGCCACTTAATTTCAAAGTTATAATAATTTGGAGGGAAGGAAGCCATATTCTCCATTCCAAGGGAGTTTCCTGTCGTAGTCGAGACAGCCACTGCACTCCAAGTGCTTCAATAAAAACTTCAGGGGACTCCAAGTATCAGGACCATGTTATGTAGAAGTCTTTCATACCTTTTCTATGCAGCAATGTTATGGACAGCTCCCCACAGCTCTGGCTCCTTCTCTCTTTCTTCTGCAGTTCCAGCTCCTTCCTGTCCCTGGCACAGCCACCTAACCCTGTCTTTTATTACACCCAGCTGTGAGGGCAAGGCTGTTCCCACTCTTTGGTAATTTACACAGCTGCAATATATCTGAGGCAGGATTGCCTTTAGCACCATCTCTGTCTCCCCACAGTTTCCCACCTTCCTTGGCAGACACCTGTGTTCCAAACCAAGACAGTCAATTCTTACACAGGTGCAAGAGATGATGTTTTCTGCATGGAGACATTAGGCTTGGGAGTAGCTCTTACCTTGCAGCACCTTTTTTCCCCCTACTCCTTAAGTACCAGATGTCATTTGCTACACTGAAGAATACTGGAGGTTCAACATAAACAGCAAGGGACAGAGGAAACTCTGAATGAAGACAACTCTACCACTACTAATTTGTGTTGCAAGTCATGCTTGCTTCATTCAAGGATTTAAAAAATGGAAATTAATACAAACTCTCAAGCAGTTGCAAACTCACTAGCAGTTGGCAGAAAGATCTAGCTCTATCTCCTTTTACATATCTACCTAGAAATGAAAGACACACCAAATCTCAAAGCCTTTAATCCAATATAAGAATGTCTGTGTACATCACATATTCTCCTGGATTTAGTTATTTGCAGTACACTTACAATCCTTCCCCTGTAAGAACACTGGTGGGAATGCAGTAAGAGGGGAAAAAACAGATTGGAACTCTACTCTTTCTTTAAATATGACTGACCCATACTCCCAGTGACAGCTACACGAAGCCTGGGGTTTGCTTTCAGTGGCTGTAGATGTAGGAAATCCCACCAAAGGGCAGCACTGCAACACACAATACATTGGCAGGTGAGCAGTAGAGTACCCTACACAGAAAAGATTACACTGAGTATGTGGGAATAAATCCAGTGCAGGCTGAACTTCAACTGCAAGTCATACCTGTGCAGCAAATGGGAAACAAAGAACTTGGAGCACCTTTCCAGTCTAACCAGCCATACCAAGGGGACCATTAAAAAGCCCATCATTGCATGAACAAGCCTTTGGGAAAAAGCAAAGGGCAGGATAACACAGGGAAATATTTTAAAGACAGAGGTGCGACCAGTTTCTTCATATCTGCACTTTCTTCATACCTCCTCAGCATTAGAGCTGGGCTGAGCCTTTTGGACAGGAGCCTTTGGGTAAACTCCAGAGCAGTCTTTTCTAACACAACATTTGAACACCAACTCCCAGGGATGCTGTTAGGGCAAAGGTGCTTACAGAGAACTACATCCACTCTCAAAAATAAAATGTATGGGCTACATCAGCACAAGGCTGAGGGGCTCCGTTCCAACATGTGCATCCTGTAGCATCCCATCCCCAAAAAGCACCTGGAAATTTTGGTGAAAGCCCTTGTGACACATTTCTGCAAACATGCCAAGTCAACAAGCAATAGCCTGCAAGTCTCAGGACAATCTCTGTGCACAAACATGCTTCTCCCTTGTACCACACGTTGAAAGAGAAAATATTTCTCAGTATCATTTCAATGTTTTCAGAGCTGTTGCAAAATCCAAATTTACCATCTTTCAACTGGATTGTTAAGCCTTCTCTCTAGCACAGAAGAGCATTTTCTGGGCATCATAAAAAAAGAGCAGCAATTCCTACAGGGCTGAGCATTTTCTCTCAACTGGATTTTCCAAATACACACCAGCTAGATGCCCTCACATGGAGAAAGCCACGTGTCACTTCACAGAGTAACTACTACCATTTCATGGTTGTACTCAATGAATTTAGAAGTCTTTTGCAGCCTTAACAATCCTATAATTCTACACTAGGATTATTCAGACCCTCACTGGCTTGTTAAGAGACGTTTCTACATGCTGAGGAGTTTGGGTCTACTGGAACAAAAAGGGGAAGAAGCCAGGCTTATGTTATTTATTTCCAGTGACTGGGTTTTTAACACATGTGTAATCAGGTGTTTAAATGTGCATGAAGCAAATATAGCTTCACATGAAAGTTAGTTAACATGATCCAAACAGGGAGCTTGGTGAGCTCAAACTACACCAGTGATCCCCCAACACCCTCAAGGGAGTATCATTATCAAGCAGCATCATTACTTCATTTGAGTGTGAGGTTAGTTTTCAAATTTATTGCAAACCTCCCACACCCAGAGTTGGGTGGCTTACCCTGTGTCATCACCAATTATAAAGAGCCAGGCACCAAATCCTACTTGAGGCAACAGTTCAGCACCTTCATAAATACCTGTCATATATCTTAGCTACATCAAATTAAACCATAAAGATATAGCAATCTCTACCTGTCTAATCAAAAGAGGGGTCCATCTTCTGTGGAAGGACATCAGCTTTTCCCAACTGCATTTGAAAATATCTTAAAGCTTATCACATAGCCAGGCAACAGATCCACATGAGCAAGCCATGACAAGGGTACAATTTAACAGCTTGGTTTTGGCCTCAACCTAATCACAGGCACATGGCTTCTAATCAGGCTGGCACATTGGCTCACATCTGTCTGCAAAAGCCTGTGAGGACATATGCCACAATCCATCATAAATTATAGATTAGGGCATTAGCCAAGCTACCATACTGAGCAAAGCCAGATGACTTACTGGAATTGTCTTTGTAGAGCAATACATTAATTTGTATTGCTCAAAAGAAACTCACCCTTTATATATAAAAAGAATAGAAGAAAAAATAATCAAAGAAAAGACAGAAGTCAAAATACATAACCTGTTACTTTTCCCCTGCACATATTAAACTATCTTACTCAAGTCAGCCACCAAAATATTCCAAGCAGCAATCTACAACTTTTCTCAGCAGTTTCTGAAGAACAGCAGATCCCAACTTAAGGCATCAGTGCTGCTAAAGCCATCCTCACTCACACCCTGAGCAACCCTGCCAGCTGACAGCACACTGCATCATCTTAACTTCCTAACTCTACTAAGTACTTCCTTAGGGACCTCTGTACAAAACTTCAGTGCAGTGACATTCAGCAGCTAAAAAAAAAAAAAAAAAAGGATTGTAAGGATTGTTTCTCACATTGCACGGAAGCTTGGAAGTTATTAATCTGGTCAAGATCATGTCACCAGTAATTAAACATTAAAACTACTCTTTTTGGCAAAGATGTGCTTAACTTCCCTTTGCATCTCCACCTAGTATCCCTCTCTAAAACCCATCAAGAGCTTGCAGAGTCTCAATAAGGACACCAATTTATCAATTTATTGTTGAGAGCAGCATCCTTTCCTATGGTTAACTTCTGCCCCTCAAGGAGCTGTCTGGCACTGTAGATAAGAGAGCTTTCTCAACTGCATGCAAAAGAGCCACAAAATAATAACTCTATCCAGGACCTGTAAAAGCTTAATGCTGTATGGAAGTTACCTTGTTAAAAAAGCCACAGAGCAGCAGCTTAAAGAGAAGTCATCATCTTAATTACAGCAAGGACAAGTGATTTACTTTCTTAGAGAGAGGATTAGCTACACTGGATTTTGTGTTCGTAATCTACGTAAATAGATCTGAACTTTTTAATAATCATAATCTCATACTTGCTGAAAGCAAGAAATTCTTTGTTTTTCCCAAAAACACTTTAATGCAAACTGCAAAACGAGCGTCATCTCTTTGGCAGCTATTCCATCCTACAAAGGTTATTCACATGAAGCTCACCAGAGAATCTGAATGCATCTTCAGTCTTTTTGTTTACTCTAGTTTCCCTTCACCCCTTGCACTAAGCACACTAATTTATCTACTTTTATCAGGGAGATAAAAGAGATAGAGATAATTCACCTCCAGAAACAAACCAACACACACACACACACACACAGAGATTATTACTCTGTTTATGCACCTGAAGAGTTATTCCCATCTCTGGACTGTGCAAGTCTTCCCTTGGAAATCAATAGCCAAGGTGTGTATTGGGAAAGCCAGAAAGGTGTGTGGGGTCACCAGATCAGATTTGTACCACTCTGCAGCTCTGCATTTGTTCAGGACACATCCTGAAAGGCCAGCCAAGAGCCTGAGCAAAGCAGAGCACACAGGACTCTGGTTACACCCTCCTGCCCTGTTGCAGCCAAACAAATACTAACTCAGCCTTAAAGTTACTCCACATTATGCCATGGGCACACAGACCCTGGACACCTTCAGCACAAAGAAGCTGAAGACATGGTTTGCTCTTCTTACCCCTCTAAAGCCTTTGCTGCTGCCTTAATATGCACATAACATGGACAGAGAGCAGGAATGAGCAAACAGATTTTCAGCCACATCCACAAAAAGCACATTTCACAAGCATTCAAAATACTTCATTACCATGATCCTCACACAATTCACAGTTTGTTTTTTCATGGTGCTGCCCCAGCTATTATACACAGCAATTAATAAGCAGTGCTCTCCATATGCATCTAGGAGACACAGTTTTCTAACGTTAAACACAGAGACCTTGTGATGTTTAGCATCAGTAACAGTGTTATGCCAATGCATGAAAAGTAAGAACAATGCTGAACTCAGCACAAGTTTAAGTGAATCTGGAATTCCCATTCAGGGCCACAGGTAACAGAGGAGACCCTGAATGGTGGCACACAAGTTACTGCTGTTTTCTCTGCGTACTCAGCAGAAAAACTGCTGCACTCTGAACTTCATCAAACCAAGAGTTTCAGTAGCAAAAGCATCTTTTTGAGAGAGAGAGATAACAAAAATTACAGTAAGATGTCTCAATTTACTTTCCTCCTTGTCACTCAGCTAAAAATCTGCTATGAAGACAATTGTTACAGTCATTGTAAGAAAAAAAATCACAATGAAAGCTGATGGACTTGCATTTTTGGTGGGGGGATGGTCTTGAAGCACACAAGTTTCACACAGCTCTTACTGACAGAACCTGTGATTGTCAAACTTGTCTAACAATCTCGATGTTCTAGCTGAACATAATCTCTTTTTCAGTATAAATCACTGATAATATTGAGTGGTTTAGAGAGATGCCATTTCTTACTTGTAGATGTCTGGCTGAATTTCACTGCAGCTTACTAGAGGGGACACTTTCCAAAGTCTGTTTAATACTCACCACCTTGGTTCCTTGTTCCTGCAGGACAGATATTCATCTCAGGCAGGTCTGCATGGACATACTGTGTTCTTTGGAGAGTATTTGTGTTAGTTACCCATCTCAAGAAATGCTGGTCAGAGCTCAGTGTTATCACATGTTTTCTCTCCACCATGAAGCATTTGGAGTGGCTTATCTACATGCTTTGTTTCTGTAGTCTTGTGTCAACCCACTGTGAATATTTGGAAAGCTACACATTCATAGTACAACGATGCTTTTATTAAATCCAAACCTTATTATTATACATAAAACCCTCAGTGTTAAAATAGATTAATTTGAATAGTTTGAGCCATGTCATTTTCTTTAAAAATAGCAGATTAAAAAGATTCAGAGACTGCCAAAACATCTAAACACATTTCAAGACTTGTTTAAAAAGACTGCAGACCTTTAGTGTCAATTTAACCTTAAAAATAAACTCAGTTACTGTGTCCTTCCATTCTAACTTCATCCTATGAAAAGTAGTTCTTACCACTAGCAAAGATCTTTAAACCACGACCTGAATTTGCTGTTTTCTTGGCATCACTGTCATACCAATGAATTCCAGGGGTTGAGAGAGTCAGCAGCACTATCAGCTGCCTGGAGTCAAACAATACCACTTATTCCATTTTCTGAATTACCCAATTAATACAACAAAATGTTTTTCTACCAGTGACACACAAAACTCAGTGACAACAAAATTCCCAAGACCCTCATTTTAAAAAAAAAGCTTTCCTGAAAAGTTTTCAGAAGTCACCTCTCAAATTCACCACTGCAGAGTAAAGATATCTTTGGGAATTAGTGTGTACCCAATAAAATGCTAATAAATACAGGTATGTAACTTCAAAATACACTCTAGTTGTTAGTCTACATGGTGGTATTTTATTCACTGAGCAACATTAGCTCCTGTTGCTGTAGAAGGTGAGTGCCTAACAAAGTGGAATGTAACAAATAGCATTGAAACAAAGGGCTATAAATTCCAGAACCTCACAAAACAAGTTCATTATTGACATGTTGTCAGGAAGACACTCTGTTTCAAAGTACATGAGAAAACAGATGAGGTGTGTGTGCTTCTGGTGTATCTGAAGGATAACAAGTGGGGAGAACAATGAATCACAGTATGTTCACACTGTCCAGCTCATTCTGTTTCCAAAGTGGGCAACAGAGTTGTATTTATTATTTCCTTAATAAATAGTTAAACCAGAGAAAGTTTCTATTTACAGGACCACTTCAAGAACAAAAGTTTTGTCTTCCTACCATCCCCTCTTGACATTAAAGAGGGCCACTTGTCACTAACTGTCCCTTTCCCTTCCACTGCTGCAAAACTTGATCTCCAAGATCCACTTGTGCAGCCTGGCAAGTGGCACACCAAAAATCAGGGTGCAGACAGCAGAGCCCTGCTGAAAACAAACACAGCCCACAGCAGATTGCCTCCCTTAGCTCAGAAATGTGGCACCAAGCTTAGTCTTTGCATTCCACATCATGCCACCCACGTCCCAAAACCAAGACTTCACACAAACACTGACCAAACTCCATGCCAAAACATACATCAACATAATTTCTTACAGTTAGTTGTGTCTATTTGAGGAGACCTGCAAAAAAATCTAGATTTTTTTTTTTTTTGTGACAGCAGAGTATTTTAAAAGACCCTGCCTCTTTGAACTTCCAAATGTTTTCTAATAGCTTTGCTGCTACAAAGAGACAAAGCCCTTGTCAGCTGCCATTCAGAATTCAGTGGCTTCACTCCTCAGGAGCCTTTACATGCACATCTCTCTCTTACAAAGACTTCCATCCTCACCAGAACACTGAATATCCACCAAGCCTTGCTGGTTTTCTTCAGAGTTTAGTTCTGAACACAACTTCTATCAAAAGGTGGAGGAGGGATAGGGAAAAACTTTCCTCCACAAACTAAGGTATGTTCTTTCAATTTGCCAGTAAAGAGCACCCATGAAGTACCCTGGCAGTGAGATTAGTTCCTTCCCAATATGAATTTCTTGGGTCATTTCAGTTTGCATCATTCTGCACACAGACTTCCACATGACAAAAATATATGTCTAACTGGAACCTCCCAACACCCTCCAGCAAGTCACTCACATGTCAAAATGAGCTCTGTGAAGGTTTTACATTGTACACTCAATTTTTCCTAACAGCCAATACAAAAATGTGTGCAGGACTGAACAGTCAATCTTCAGTTGAGTACTGAGTGTCTGTGGGGATGGCTGCCAGCTCAGATGCTCTGCCCTTCTCCTATAGCTTCTTACTCCAGCAGCTGATTGATTGTGCCTGCTTCACTTGATTTGTTCCTGGTTGCTTTCTTGATTTGTCCTCATCACTCTTCCTGAACAGCCACTCCATGCTTTACTAATCAATCTGTCATTTTTTCCACTGTATATGGCAGTGGGAGTGAATTGTAAGGAATCTTTCTCCAAATTCCCCATCAGTTGTTTTGGCTTGACAAACACAGCAAAGATTTTATTTTCACCACCACCACCCTGCAGACCCCTTCCATTTGTCAGTGACTTTCAACTGAAGAAAGGATCAGAACCTGAGCATGGCATTGTCAGATCATCACTGATTCCATCACACCTGGGGCTTCACTTGCTCTCTCCAGAATCTCATTCAGCCTGTACCTGTTGTCCTCTGTATGTCCCATCAAACAGAGCAATAGTTCTCATCAGCAGTAAGATTTAAATTCTAGTTCTTCTGTAATTCAGCTCAAAAAACCAGCTTTTAGACACACTTGATACCTTCAGAAGGGGGTCAACATGTAAGAGAAATAAAGTTTGAAAGAGATGCAGTAACAATCACATTAATACACATATTTCTTTTAATTGTCCTAATCAGTTGGAATGTGAAAGCATTTCAGCAGCCCAACCTTCCAGAAGTTCACTATTACACATGGCTTACTTACAACAAATACATCAAAGGAAAAGAGTAACTATGGATCTTTTCTCCTGAATGTACAGCATAACAAAACCTCCAAGCAGCAGAGAAGTGTTCCAGCACAACTTTTGCCTTCCAGCATTTTTTTGCAGTGTTCTGGGTACTAACAGAAAGAATGCAAGAGCAGCTACAAGGAAATAAATTCACCACTGCCATGATTCAATACCCACATATTGGACACTGACATTTTGCTTCTGTGAAGTGTAACAGCAATCACAACATAAATCCACACCTTGTCACTTTCAGCAGCCCAAGTAATGCAACATCTCTGAATTTCAGTGCTTTAGAGAGAATCTGAGAGTAGCTGGAATAAAAACATAGTTTGGGCTAGGAGGGATAAAGAGTCTCCCAGTTAAACCACATGACACACTGCATATTCCCACATACCACAGGCCTCCAAAATCAGCTTGTGAGGAGTCAGGTAATCTTTTTTTATTTTTATGCAGCCTTTGTTTTCTAGATGGACAGGCTTTCTGATGTTGCAAGATATAAATGACCTACTCAAATCAGGAAAGAGGTCTGTGGGTATTGATGTAACACAGCTACTCAGCAGGGCTGAAGAGCTCAGCAATGTCTTGGAGTATTTTCACTAAGAATGTTATTCCAGATGCTTTTAGGAGTATCAATAGCTGTATTCAATAGCAATAGCTGCTTTTGACAAGGACATCTGAAAATCTGTGAGCTCCTTCAGACTGTACTAAAATAAGTGTTACAGCCTTCCAATTTTATGGAAAACAGCTGATTAGCTCCAGGCCTCATTTCACCTGGACTATCACCATAAAGACCATGGTCACCTGCAGCCACAAAGTAACTCTACACGTCTTCACCCAGGCCAGTATTTGCCTTTAATGATAACAAAAGGGTCAGAAAAGTGGTGCTATAGCTGCAGAGGCAGGAAGCTCTTTAGGTCTCATAGTTAGATACTCCTTCAAAAAAAACACACAGGGTTCAGCCAAGTAGGATAACAAGACACAGGAAAAAAAAAAAAAAAAGGAGGAAACCAGTGCAAAAGCCATCCCCATTCCTCCACACCCTTGTGTGAATGAAAGGGAACTAGATGAACACGGAATTGTTACAGAGTTACTTGCAGAGTAGAGAAGTCTGGAAGCAAATATGATGCACATTTTTGGTCAGTTCTCACTGCAAGTATTTGGACAACTGTGCTGGTGATCACAACCATGATAAGGCTGCACATGGTGAGGAATTGGGAGTTAATCCAGGCCAGACTGATGTTCCTCAGCCCAAGAAAGAAGGCAGGACCAAAAGCAAGGGAGGCCCCACCTTCTCCAGTTTCTGGATTCGTGGAAAACAACACAGCTTGAACACTTCCCCTCTGCTTTTGGGTCACCTGCAGCACTGTTTTACCCAGACTCCCTGTATCATTATGCTCAGTAAGTTTAGGCATGGCTGACTGCTGGAGTATTTGGAAAGTAAGACTCATGCAGAGAAGATCTATTTTACACACTTAAAGGTTAGTGACTCCATCTGGGGATTCCAGCAGAGTTCTGGGACACCAGGGAGGCTTTAAGAAATTTTGTTGGGGTTTCCCCTCCAACCCCATCCCAATTTTAGGCTCTCAATGTTCATACAACATGGCTCTTGGGCTTCCTAGCAGTAACTTCAGACTGAGAAAACAGAGTGGTCTGTATTTTAAGACTCCTCCATTTTACTTACCATCACTTTCACTCTTACTTTTTAAGTCTTCCATCCACGTTGGGATAGTTTTCAACGCCACATAATCCCCCAAGTACTCCTTGCGTCTTTCTTCCAAGGTCATCTTCAGCAAACGCTCTGTTCAGGGGAAAAGAGCAATAAAAGAAAAGTTTTGCAGGTTTTTCCACACATTGTTGCATTTGAGCCAGGGGGTGACCAATGCAGTGTCCTTGATGGATGAAATGCCACTTGAGAGGATCAAGCAGGAGAGATGCAGGGAGTGACAACAGGAGCTAACCACGCTGCATCTGTACATCTGCACATTCCTGTTTCTGGCTGTCCCAGTTCTGCAAAGTTTTCCTCTTCCCCACACCCTGGGCTGTCCAGGCTTCCTCCCCACGTCACTACCGTGCTGCTTCTTCCTGCCACTTTAATTTCTGTGTCAGAGAACAGCACCTTCAGAAGGGAATTGTTGTTTTATAGGAAGTTTTCAGGTATGAAAGTCTGTTCCGTAGGTTCTGCGTTTGTAAACCAGAACTAAGAAAACAAAAGTTCAAGTAAAAGGCAGGGAGCAGGGTGGGAAATTAATAAGATGCTACTATGTAACAAAAGAGATCAGAGCTACAGCAAACATTCTGTCAGTTTCTAAGTGTCTGGGGTGGTAAAAAAGGCATGTTTAGCTTTAGAGATTTTCATTTCAACATTGACAGGACACACCTGGCTAGCACACTAAAATACATACAGGCAGTTGTTTTTGTTTTCTTCTCAGAACATCACCACCTCTTTTTTCAGATGTTTAGTGAAAAGTAAAGCCTCAAACATCACACAAGTATGACAGCTACTGCCAACTTTACTCTTCTTCAGGCCCTGCTATAAATGGACTTTTACAGTAAAAAAAAAAAAAAAAGCCATCCCAGTGACCCAAAGCTGCAAGCAACCTCAGCACTTCAGCTCATTTTTGCAGTCACATCCTCTTCCCTCCTTTCCTCATCAATGCCTAATATCAGCTTAGGACAGGATGAAGAGCTTTTTCCCCTCCCAAAAGAAGGGAGGAAAAGAAAAAGAACAGTAGAGAACATCACAACACCCATACTCTACTCAAATTTCTGGGTCTGTTTTTACCAGTAGCATGTGCTACTTTAACCACACTAGCAGTTTTTCTTGACACGTTAATCAGTAATAAATGCACTTCACTGACTGAAGAATTTTTAGTGGTGTAGGGAAAGGCTAGACCTATGTTATTTGCATTTTACATACAGGACTATGCAGACATAGAAAGAACATTTTCATCTCAAGTTGAAGCAGCAAAAGCTGAACGTGGAAGCTGCTTCTCAGATCAAACCTTAAAAAAAAAATCAAGAAAGAAAATCACTGGGGTCTGGTTTGGAGTTCTTTTGTTTGTGTTTTTTTCAAAATAAAGTTTCCTAATTATGCAGGCTGCAGTCAGCAGTCTAATAAGGCAAGTTTTGAGCACAGCCTCCCTTAACAAAATAAGATAACTTTGGTATTTTTTGAGAGCATCACCAATTTCTTTGGTTGGCAGAAATGTTTCTCTCTCCTTATTCAGCCTGGTATCTCAGTGGGACATTTACACCTGCCAAGCAGAGCTGACACAACGAGGATCACCATTCTGCACAACAGAATTATCCAAGCTCCAGGGACACAAAACTCCAAGTATTCCAGTGCACACTGGAAGTCCTACAGGCAGGCAGAGCTGAGAGAGCGTGTCACTTTTGAGGGACTGACAAACAGAGCAAGTCCAGCTACCTTTTTGCTGAAGAGCTGACAGAGCCAATCCTGCGCCTTCAAAACAAAAGTTCTTCTCCACAGGAAGGTTTTACACAAGTTTGCTCTGGTGATTCAGCAGCAAGAACTTAAATTGAGTCTTAATTATACACAAACCTCCCGGAGGATGCTCCCAACAGCCTTCACTGCAAGTACAGTTTTCTGCCTGTGGCAGAAACTTGGGAAGTTTGCAGGCAGCCCAGTCCTGTGTCTAAGGCTCTGAAATCACCTCCACTCCTGCTCCTTTTCAGCTGTCCTCAAGGAAGAGCTCCCTTGGGAGGATGTGGACCAACCCTTAATTACCAAGAAAGTAATTAAGAAAAGCAAGCGTATTGTCAGTGGGTTTGAACTCAGTATTTAGCAATCAGTGGGTTTTTTTTTTCCTTCAAAGAAGTGCTTCAGAATATAAAAGGCTGAGAGCAACTGCACTCAGCTTCATGGGAAGAACAGAGGCAGTGAGCACAGCCAGCTTTGCAGGGGTCCAGGGGTGCCTGTGAAAGGTGAAAAAGGGAAAAGATCGTTTTTCCCTGGAAAAAGATTGTTGGGCTTCTGTAGTTTTCCTCTCTACTAAACAAGGTACTTGTTAAGAACAGTCCTACAGGGCTAAAAACTGAAAGGCAATGCCAGCAATGAAAAGAGAAGCTTTTTCTGCCCTCCTCACACAATGTACTCGGGGCCAGCACTATCAGCATGGTGCTGGAACAGTTACTGGAGCAGAAGACTGGCAAATGCTCTCCGTTCTCACTGGGCAAAAAGACAGGGAGTTGTGGCCAGCTAGCACTCAAAAATGCTTCCTGGATGGAAAGAGCTCAGCAGCAGTGAGCAGCACTGGTTTGCATGCAGTAACGTCACCCTGCTGATGGAGACCACCATCCCCACAGCTGACTGAGACACCAAAAGTGTGTCAGCAGCTCCAGTTCCCAGACCCTCCACTCTGCCCTCCTTACTGATGGCTTGAGTTCACCTGCCAGGCTCTGCATTCACACAGACAGAGCTGAAAGAGACACTCACTAGAGCCTACCAGAAACTTTTCCCCATCTGCCTCTTGCAGTTTTTGAAGGTAAAACATACAGCATTGAAGGAAAAGTCAGTTATAATTGATCACACATAAACAACGTTTAAGACAATTTAAACATACCTTCTTCAGTGAAAACAGAAACTTCTGTCAGGTAGAAATTTGTTGCCTCACCTTTACTACAGAAACATGGATTGTAAGACGGTTTGAATGAAAAAGCCTCACTCCATTTGAGAAGAGTTTGACAGGAGCAACTAACCTACAGTAAAATAAGTTCATTTGTGTTTTAACAATTTTTCCCTAGAAAGGTGCACCTGAATCCTGTTCACTGAACAGGTCTTCTGCTTTCTTACCATGAAACATACTTAAGAGTCACAAGAAGAAAAAAAAAAGAAAACTTAAAATATGACCCTCTGATCTGCTCTTCTTCCTCTCCTCATCTATTACTACATTATTTGGAACACACCAGATAAGAAGCTTTCCTCTTCACAGATATAAATGCTACACTTCCACTCGGTGATTTTTTTCTTAATTTTTAACCTTGCTCTCCCCGGGATCAATATAAAGTACCAAAACCACCCAATGTCTGCATCAAATGCATGGCCCACAGTTTTCATGCTCTGGAGTTTGGCTTAGGGGTTTTATAAATTGAGAATACGCAGGTGGGGTCCTTAAAGTATATTAAAAAATACATAAATAGTTCCAAAGATGGGACGCAGGGGTGCTCTGAGACTCCCATACCCCGGGTGAGCGGCACTAGAATCTAAACTGACTACACCAATGATTCTAATAAACCATCTTTTCCTTCAGAAAACAAATGCATAGAAAGGAGAAAGAGCACGTTTTGAGAGCGTGCGCCCAACTTTTCGGCCTGAAACACTCCCACAAGGTGACTTGGGGGCGGGCAGCCCTCAGGAGAGGGGTTGTTTACCGCCCTCCCTCGCTTGTGCTTCCCTCCGCCCCGGGGCTCCACTCCTCACGGATACGCCGAGGTGTGGGGATAACATCCCCGGTTCCCGCACGCCCGGGCTGCCATGAAGGCTGTTTCATCCATGAGACCTCAGGACTAACGCGGAGAGCACGGAGTTCCCCCTTCCCCACCCCGTCCCCTCAGCCGCGGCCGGCGGGAAGCGCTGCCGGACACCCCGCGGTGAGGCGGCGGCTCCGAGGGCACCGGGACCACCTCCCCCCTTCCCTCGCTCCCTCCCGGCTCAACGTGGGGTTCAAGGCGGGAGAAGCGGGCCCGGCCACCGGGATGGGCGATAATACCTTTCTCCTCCCGCCACAGCTTTTTCCGCTTGTTGCCGGGGTACATGGTGGTGTGGCTGGCGGCGGCTTTGAGCTGCAGGTTCCCCAGGCTCACGAGGGGGTGGAGGAGACGCCGCGCCAGAGCCAGAGCCAGAGCCGAGCGATACCGACGCCCCGCGCCGCCGCTGCCGCCGCTGGTACCGCTGATCCCGCCGGGTCGGGCTCCGGCTCCGCGCCCGCCGCACGGTGCCCGTCAGCCGGGTC
>JANPWX010000140.1:317269-368796 GCA_024734555.1 Trochalopteron elliotii | reverse complement strand
CGCCGTTCGCCGGCGCCTCCCGTGGGGCACCGGCACCCGTGCGGCCCTTGGAGCGTCCGCGGCGCAGGAAAGTGCCCCGGCCGGTTTAAAAACTGGCGCGGGAGCTGCGGGTGCCGGGCTGAGGTTTCCGGGCTGGTGTGTCCAGAGAAGGGCGAGAAAGCTAGTGTAGGGTCTTGGAGCACGAGTCCTATGAGGATCGGCTGAGGGAGATGGGGGTGTTCAGCCTGGAGAAAAGGAAGCTCAGAGGTGGCTTTATCACTCTCTAGAACTCCCTGAAAGGAGGCTGCAGCTATGTGGTCCCACGTAACCAGCATCAGGACAGGAGGACATAGTCTTTAGCTGGGCCAGGGAGGTTCAGGTTGGACTTTAGAAGGAATTTCTTCGCAGAAGGGGTGATTAGACATTGGAATGGGCTTCCTAGAGAGGTGGTGGTGTTACCACCCTGGAGGTGTTTAGGAAAACCCTGGATGTGGCACTCCAGTGCCATGTTGCAGTTGACAATCTGGTGTTTGCTCAAAGGTAGAACTCGATGGTCGTTTCCAACCTAATTGATTCTGAGATTCTGTGGCTCCTGGGATCCCTACACCACACCCCCAGCCCCTACTCCCATGTGTTGCGAAATTCATTGCTGGCTGCAGCAGAGGCCAAGGTCCACCTGGGTCCAAAGGTCAAGGAAGGCACCTTGGCCCCTGCACCACTCAGCCTTCTCTGTACCAAGAGGAATTTTCTCCTTCACACCACCTCCCATGGACTAAGTAAATCAATACAAAACCTTCCCTGCAGCTGTGCAGATGCTCTTAGCTTCACTTGTGCCCCCATGGAGGGAAAGGCCCTTCCCCACGCAGGCGAATGGATTTAGCCCTGGAGCTTGACTTAGAGCAGGAGTGATGAGGGGGCTGCTGTGACAAAGGACACATCACAGCCTCGCTGTGCTTATTATCTGACACAGCTTCACCAAGACAGAACAGTTCACAGGGGTACAGAGATGCCTGATTGAAGTCAAACACAGGGTGTACATCTGTTCATATGGAAAATGGAATTCCAGCGAAATCATACAGAGAATACGTTGTGTGCAGCCCCAGGTCAAGGACTGGCTTTTCTCTTGTGGTACACTCCTGTGCGTCACCTGTATCAAAGAAAGGTGAGGTACAACTTAGCAACATTTCAGTAGCAACATTTCACTTCTTTGCTCACAGTTTCTGCTAAACACAAACATTAGCATCTCTGCTATAACCATTAATCTTTGTACAGTTCCTCACAGTAAAATCGTTCATCTTATCCCACTCAGTGATGCAGGGAAGAACCCAGTTTACCTTTTAATAAATCAGACTGAGTCCTCTTTACAAAGCATATTTGAACATTCATATTAAACCACCTCCTGGAGTGTTGTTGTTATCTCTACCTGATTACTTAGCTTTGCCCAGGTGATGTACCTTGGCAGCCCAAGAACCATTTTCTCATCTTGATAATGAAAATGAGAGAGTAACCAACAGGTAAATTTTTCTGTTCTTCTTTTTACATCCATTATGTGCAGCAAATATTTGAACGCATATCCTAGATCATTGAATATTTACCAAGCTACTGAATATTCTAGTGTCCTGTGGGATCTGTTCCACATTTTATAAATCAATGTTTATTGGACCAGAAGGGGAGAAGGAGAAAACTTAGCTCTCTTCCTGTAGAGGCCATCTGCATGCATTCTGCAGTTTCATTTGTAAAAGCAGCTACAATAGCCATAATTTTGGAAAATACCTAAAGCAAGTATGTACATATATAAAAGGGAAAAAAATTAAGCCTGGTGTTTATACCAGCACCAAAATGAAAGACAATATAAAAGACAGGAATAAAACTGGTCTTCATCTTAAAAACAGAAGTCTCCAAATGTTGCAATTCCAGTAAGAAAATTCTTACTGCATTTTAACTTTTTTTCTTCGGGTGCTGGTGATACAATTGATCCCATTGAAGAAGTAGGAAATTGTGCCACTGACTGATATGAGCACGACCTGTCTTCTTACACTTGTTGATTCTAGAGGCCTGAAGGCAGAGAAACAATCAGCATTGTCATACATGGTGGGAAAATTCAGCTAAAAAGTAGCATTTCAGTATTTGGATGAAAACCAATCATGCTGCAAACTGGGAGATTATTTTTCTGAGAACACTGTAGCAAGCTGTATACATTGAAGGCTAAAGCAATGCTCAGAAGGGCTTAAAAATGATCTGTTGAAAAAATGGGCATGAAAATTGCAGCAACAGAAAATTGGTGTCATTCTAATGATCTGTGTTTATTTAGTCCATCCAAGGGATACTGAACTCAGTTCAGAATGGTGATGTTATGCAGAGCAAGACAGGAAAACTGGGCAATGTCCAAAATTAGTATTTAAGAGATATATAGCCTAGGCAGAATACTAATAGCTGCAAAATGAACATTTAACATATGGATAAAGTAATGACTGGTTAGAGGGTTCCCATTAGAGATATAATAGGAAATGTAAATTAATATGAGAGTGAATAGCACACTACAGAAGTGAATAAATGTACCAAAGGAGAGCTGGAGCCTCCATCCAAACTGCTGGATCATCCAACCGAACCAGCATTAAGGCCCCTACATGCAGCAATTCCACTGCCATCAACCATCCTGACCAAAATAAAGATCCTGGCACAGCAGATCCTGCTCTGAGCCCACCTCAGAGCAAAGCTGAGCAGACCCAGGGCCCTGCAGGAGGCACTTTGGGGCCACTGGATGAGCGCTGGCTCCGTGGGGGTCACCTGTGCTGTGGGAGCCCTGGCACGCCAGGAGAGAGTTGTGTGAGATGCAGGTTTTAAAGAAAGGATCAAAATATCAGTTGCTGGAGAAATAGAGGGGATGGGAATGGAGGCTGGCTGTTCCAAGTTTTGATAGACTTAAAAATGTTTGAAAAATTCTGTGTCAGAGACGGAAGGGCAAACTGGTGCCACCTTCACAACCACAGCGTGGTGCAGGGTGGGCATTGAACCATGGGCAGCAAAACTGGGCAGTTTTGTGAGAAAAAGTGTGAAGTTTAACAAGAAAAGAATTTGTATGAAAATGGCAATAATCAGCTCTTTTCCTTGTTTACAGTGGAAACCAGTTGTTTTTTACGCTGTTGATTCATTTTTTCCTTGAATGCAGGGAAAAAAGTCGATATGAAATTAAGATATCTTAAAAGTTCTTAAGTAATTCAAATTTTCATTATTTAAATATCAATTTTATTGATAAAAATTTAAAATGCAGATCTATATTCAGATTATTTCCTCAATTACTACCTCATTAAAAAAGAAAGCAACAGAACATTGTGGGCAGTTTCACATGTTAAGAAAAAATTCGTTCGTCATGTATGTGAAAGTACCTTTTTAAACGCACAATATCTGTAGCTATTAAACAAAATTAATTTATTACACCAGTAACAGAGCAATATAACAATCTAAAATGTGTTTATAAAATATTTATATTTAATAAAAATTTATTTCAGCCATCATCATTCTTCTCAACCCTTGCTTGTGTAGCAAACTGCACACTATCTGTGGTCCTGCTGATTTTGATAAACCCTGTGCCATGCACATTTCCACTGCTGGAAATCCAAATGCAAACTTACAGCCCCTGTACATTAACCATGAAATCTCTCCTCCTGTCCATTCCTATCACATGCTGGAGCTGTTCCAAGTCCTTCTCCCAAGGCTCCCACAATATCCCTGGCAAGATGTCACCTTTTATTAGCAGGTCCTCTCTGAGATACACTAACAGGCACTGAAAACATAAAATGCACATCATCCATCTTTCATGTGGCAGCTGCATCCCACCTACTGAACTTTCAAGCTCATGGCACACCTGGGTCAAGGTTCTGTTAATAACATGATGCTGAGTGACAGAAGAGTGGGAGTTAACTGCCTGCAAGCATTTGATAAAATGTTACCTGTAATTTCTTTGGTTTGTTGCCTTGGGCAAATGTGCTGAAGAGGAAAGAAGTAACTACAAGCCCCATTTGTCCAAGTGGGTGAGTGGAGATGAAGATGAAAGGCAATACACTCGTGTTAGTCACAGCTTTATGATTTTCATCCACTTTGTCAGGGAACTATCTTTTGGTCCAGCAAATAATGTGATAGCTAAACCTTTCAAAGAAAGAAAAAACCCAAATGTTTCTGTACTTCTGATACATCTGTTGATATGATTGCTTGATTCTATTGTTTTGTAAGTAATCAAATGCACAGTGTTTCAGTTTAACCACTAAGGTTATAGTTGCATCTAGATATCATCATATTTGATAGTAAATAAATAATATATTAAACAGATAAATAATTTAAGATAATTTTTCAAATGATCTAATATATACAGATTGTTGACACTTGTGACAAGACTCATTTTTTAATATTTTGATATACACTTGTCTCACTTTTGATTTGTTGCAGCATTACAAACTTTTAGAAGAGAATTTGGTAGATCCTTTGAAGTCAGACCTATTTTAAATCAACTAATTTTGAAAACATTGTTCCAATGTAGTAGTATTTTAACACGGTTCAGTATTTTAACACTGGTGATGTAAATGAGTGGAGCATTTCCCCAAGGCTTAATTACAGTTCCTAAATACCGGGTGTGGTTATGTACAGCATGTGGGACTGATGCATCATTGCTGCATGTTGTTACCATGTTGCACCTGAATTCTGCAGTGGGTGCTGCTGTTCACTACAGCCATAGGCAAAGGAGGCAAGGGAGAAAGGCAAAAGAGAAAGAGTTTTTCAGAGTTTCCACAATAACCCCACAGACCTGATTTTTTTAGGTGCAGCAGAAGACCCAGGGAAAAAAGGCAGGAATGTTCAACTTAGGCTCCTCTCCAGGATCAGCATCATATGGAAGAGATAAAAATACAAGCTGAAAGATTCAGCAGTTGATCCAGACTGAAACTGTCTTCTGCTCCTGGAACTATTTCTGGCTCCTGGAGAGAAAAAAGAGGAAGCCAAGAGAAGTGTCCCAACTCAGAGATGACTCAGTGCAGAGTGCAGTGGAATGCCACACTGGCTCACTGGGAGTTTGCCACAGTTCAGGTATTTGTAGGTGTGATGGTGGTGCTTGCACAAACCTTTTCAGGCCTCTGCCAGGGGCTGCTGGAAAGAAAAGTCAGTTTTAACCTCAGTCATTCTGTATCTGAATTAACTAAGATGTATCTGAATGGACTAAGATGTATTCCACAAAGCGTTTGATAGAGAAGAAAACTTTAAGTAGGAAACTGCTCTTCTGTATGCCGCTTGAAAAAGCAGAATTCCTGCTCAGCCTGCAATGTCCTCAGTAAAAAATAGAGACTGAAACCACAAACACAATGAAAGTCAATGTGACCTCAATAGAGAAGAACAGAGTTTAAAAAAAAAAGAAAAACTATAAAAGCAGGGTTTAACCATGTGCTCAAACATAAAGTACATAAAAGCAATTCCATTGACTTCACCGGCACCACTGACGTACTCTGTGACTGCTGGGAACTTGACCTCAGCAGGCTGTGTACAACCTTCTCATCATCAAGAGAGCCACATCATCAAGTGCCTCTGCAAGGACAGAACTTAATTAAATGGGATCACATCTAGCAGAGGAGAGCATAATGTTAATCTGCAGCAGTAGTAAAAATATTCCCCTGGTTATAAAATTCCTTAAATGCTAGCTCCTCTTCTTTCCAGAAAAACAACATCCTGGCATTAGAAACATCCAAGCCAGGTGATCAGAAAAAAAAGCAAACATGCATTTTCTTGTTTTGCTTCTTCCCTCATCACTGCACACATCTACATCCATGCTTGGATTTTTATTTTAAGACTGCAAAGGGCAGAAGGCAAGTGATTTATTCCAACATGTTGTGCCAGTGTAGAGCTGAAATGGGGCTGGTTGGGCTGGGCAGTAAATGGGTTGCTAAAAGCAATAAAAGATGGGAGTACCTTTAAAAGACATCTAGCATGCTGATTGTTAAATTAGGCTGAAATTACATTATTAAAGAAAGCTTTCAAGTGTCAGAAATGAAAGGATGTCATACATTCTCCACTGAAGAAATCTAGATCTCACCAGAGGGGACATCCACTGTCATTATTCTGCTATTTTATCTGTTTTGTCTTTTATAGCAACTTTGTTGCCAGACAGAAAAAAAAAGCTAAGGGGTGGTTGAGAGTTGAAAGAATGAGCAGACAGAACAGATAAATGATGTAAGAATTGGAAAAACAACTCAAAATTTTAAAATTACATACAGTGTAAAGCTGGTACAAAACAGTTGATCAAAAGTGAGGCTATTTTGAATGTAGGTGTTATTCATCTTACTATTTTTGTTTCAACAGATAACGTGCATCATCAAAATCAGTGGAATTATACCACTACAAATCTATGTTTATTTCATATATAACAAGAAATAACTGAATTAATTTTTTCAAGTCTGCTTTTCCATCTCTCTCCTTGTTATTTTACCTTTATACTGTATAGAGTCCAACACAAAAGAAAGAGCTGGGGTGGAGAGTGTCAGCTGAAGCAATGGCATGGTTACTTTCCAGGATATTTTTTCTTTCTAATTTTACTTTACTCTTTTGTCTTCTCTTGCATTTGTTTGCTTTGCCTAACGTTTCGTGTTGTTTATTGCTCATCTTTCCATTAGTAGCACAGTGTATTTTTATCCCCTGTAAATGCAACACATTCTCCTGCTCCTTTTCTTGCAATGCTTCCAGCACTGCACAAGAATATCTACGTTTTCCTTTTCTTTTTTTTTTTTTCCATCTTAATGCAATATACACCATACCCACTTCACTACTTTCCTCTCAATTAAATTGTTCTAAATTATTTGTTTGGTGTGAAGGGAGAACAGAAATGTTGTAAAAATAACTGCTTTACCTTTAATCACCTGAATAGCATAACAGTTTGTGTGTACTGTATTCAGTGTAATTATATCACTTGGCAAAAATTCACTCAAAATTTGGGAGTTCAGGTTTTAAAGGAGATAAAATTAAAAATAATTTTATCTTAGATATAATAATACTGAGCCTGAATGGTGTTAATTAAAATGCCCTCCCCGTAATTGGAATTTATTGCTTTGTAAATAGCAGTTACTGTAGCAGTGACATACTGTGTGATATACAAGAAAAGTAGATTTACATCACAAATTTGACAAGATGTTTGAATTCTTTCATTTTTTTTGTTATAGTCCTCATCACCATTAACTATTTTTTGCCTTGTTGCAGTAGTTTTTGTTGCTAGCATGTTAATAGGTTTTCCTAACATGCCCAAATCAGTGCAGATCTTTTTACTAGTCCACAAGTACTTCTTGACCTGTGGGAGGCAGGTTTGTTTTTATTCCCCCTCAGCTTGGTCAAGAATTGTATTACAAGTTCTGTTCTGCTCCTGCCGAACTCCCCGTGAAACCCTCCTTTTATTTTGACCTTGAGTGAATGATTTACTGTGGCTACAGAATGTTCTTTGCAACAGTGAGTCTAAATTCTAGCAGGGAGTATAAAACACTCTGCTCCCTGCTGCTGGGAGCTGGGCAGGGCTCTGGTGCTGGTCACTGCCCACTCTCCTCCCTGATCCAGCAGCCTGATCCCCGTGGCTCTGCAGTGCTGCCTTGCTTCCAGCCCATTTCCTCACTGCACAGTAACTCACAGGAGTTTGCACTGTGGATCCTCTTCCATGGGTTATCTACAAGCTTCACAAAGGTCCTGATACCCTCTTACGTGCAAGAAGTAGCACAGTTAAGGCTGATATAGAGCAAATTCTCCAAATAATCCATTCCAGGGAAAATGGAGACTTTCTGCCTGCTCATGCATGGCAGTCTAAGGGATAGCTAGCTGGCTAAAACACCACTTAATTTATGGTTACTCATGTAGGTGGCTGCAGCTCAGTGCTACAATGCTGCCTTTTGTTATAAGCTGGAAAATGAATTTACTCTTTTTCTCTTCTTCTTTTAGCAGTCCCTTCCTGCAAGCCCTTTCAAGAAGCGCTCTGCAGTGTTCTCATTAGAATTTCATCTCTTATATTTTAATAACTATCCTACCAGATTATTAAGGTGCTAGAATTATCTAAAAAAAAAAACTAAAAAGAAAAAAAAAAAGAATTATGTAATTAGTTTGCAAATTAAGACTATTTGTCTCAGATACATTCTGTTTGGATAGAAAGAAAACAGTTTTATAACAAAAGGAACCCTCTTACCAATAACTTGCTTATTTTCAGAAGCAGAAAACATTTTTTTTACACCACAGAGAAATAATGTTTCAAAACAAGTAAATGCATTTCAAAGCATAATAGTATAATTTATCAGGAAGAAGGTTTATTCCCTCCAACACAGTCACAAAATGTGTTGCACATTACTTCTCCTAATAAATGTGAGGAATTGCCTGAAGTACCAGTATTTTTTACCAGCACCCAAATTGCCTCCACAGAGTTATTTGAAGGTAGCCTGGACAGGCAGCAGTCCCACACACTCACTGCTAATGGAACCCTCAGAACTGGAGCATTTAGTGCCCACCTGGGCAGCAGCTTTCAGGAGGCTCAAGGCAGGCTCTGGTGGTATCTGAGTGACCCAAAGCTGTGCTGTGGAGGCCAGCAGGAGCTCAGAACCTGCTGGGCACTGTGGTAATGAGGTTGGCCAAGCTTGGCAAAAATCAGAAAAATCAGCATTAACTGTTCACATTGCTAAGGAATAACAGCAAGGGAGTGTCAGTCACAGTGTGTGCCCTGAGTTTCCAGGAGCTGACACCACAGCACCATTGATATTTGTGTGAATGACCTGCAGAGCCTGCCAGGACTGGAAGATCACAAAGCAATGACAATTCCAGTTACTCCCAGGGAGCACTGCAGGGATCTGTGCTCCTTGTCAAGCCCTCACTCAGAGGGTTACTGCTCTGTGTGGACACTGAGATGACACTTGGGGACACAGCAGGCAGGAACAAGGAGATCAGCTGATGTCTCAGAGACACTCACAGCTCTTATGAATGGCTAAAATGGGACAGAATCTAAACAAGTCTCTGGAGGGCAGCTTCCACAGGGAAGGTGGTGCTGAAGATGAAGTCCATGCACTTCAGAGTACAACTGCCCACCTTCACCATTTGGCTGCCCAGCCCTGGCCATCACAGATGTCAACACAGATGTGTTCCCAAATGACTTGTCACCAGAAGCTGCTGGAGGTCTCAGGCCTGCACTCCACACAGCAGTAAAGCCCAGCAGCCATGCCCTGTGCTCGGGAGGAGCAGGACCTTCAGTGGGACACATTGCCTGGCATTTGTCCCCAGGACCCAGAAATTTATTCAGTAAACAGCTGCCACCTCACAGAAATTGTTCTCCCTCCCCCAACCACACATCTTACTACAGATGGGCTTACTAGTAATTAGCTGAGCCACAAGCATCTCTCATTATCTGTTAGCTGTTCACCACCACAGAACTGGGCAGTGAAATACATTTGAGCACAGAAATGAGCAGAGCTAATGAGAGCTCACTTTAAAGTCCTGAGTCTGAAAGACTGTTCTTACAGTAAGTGTTCTCTCAAGTGATAGCTAAAAATTGCAATTTTCAATAAAGTCTTACAGTGTGGTATCATTACAGTGGTGAGATATATTATTATTATTATTGGAAAAATGAAACAGCATTAAGCTGCTGTTATATACAGCAGCATATACTATCAATGTCTTGTATCTTGCTGCTGATAAAGCAGGAGCCTGAAAAGTCTCTCCAGGACTGATGAATCAGTCCACGTTCTGAAACAAGGAGTCAGGTGGAAATGGAAATTCACCACATACAGCTGGAGGAGCCCCACAATATTTGAATACAATCACATTTTGTAAAGTGGTCATTAATTTTGGTTCTGCTCATTTTTAGTATCCAAATCAATACCTCATAGATGTGATTTGTGAAGAGGGCACTTATTAAATGGGTTCAATTTCAAGTGCTAAGCTATAGCTGAGATGTATGTGAGAAATGCTTATCAAATATTTGCTTCCAGATGCAATTATTTTAGTAGTAAGTTTTCCAATAAAATCTCATTTTATGCCTAAATCCAGTTGCATTTGAATGTTTTTGTTGGAAATAAGCTATACCAGAGACAGTCTTGTCTGTGAACAAGAGAATCACAGGCTGCTCTCCATAAGCTTGTTATTGTTAATTTTTTTCTGCTGGAGACTTGCACATATTTTAGACTGAGTTTATTTTGTGCTGATGCTTTGCATGTGGGGTAATTAAGAGGTTTATCCATATACAATTCATCTGGAATCAGTGTATTAAATAATTGAGATAATTCTTTGGGTCTTGCTTCAGTTGCATTTGAAAACAAGGTTAACTTTTCTGGACTGGACAATAACACTGTTAACAAGAAGAAAAATGCTATGTTCATCATGAAGCCCTTCTGTGGTTCGTGAAATATTAACCATTTTCTGTTCACAGAATATATATTCCAGTTTTTTAAAATGTTATTATTTTAGACTGCCTCTGTAAGGCAGCAAAACAGTTTTCATGATGATTTCTGGATTTGACACTCCTCTTAATTGCTGATAATTTCCCCTATATAACATCACCCTAAAAATTCAGTAATATGAAATGTTGCCAAAAAATATTATTTAATCATAACAGATGTAAGTCCACAAAAAAAACCCACTTAGAATATGACTTCTCAGACCTTATTAATAAATTGCCCCTTCTGGCAATCTAATTGGACAAATTAACAAGTTTCCAGTGCAAGGGAAGACAATAAATTAGTATTTCACATTATAGACTCAAGTCTGCAAAACTTCAGTCTCATCATGTTGCTCTAGTTGTACAAAATGGGGTAGAAATAGCCTCAGGGAAGAATCCAAAAGTAATGAGGTTAGTTCAAGTGGAGCTGACAGAACAACTCTTTATCAGTCCCCCAACACTAAGCCACAGATGCAGCAGGTAATGTTCACCTTAAACCAGCACAAGATCAGCAACAATTTTTCTGTGGTTTTACCTCTGTTTGTCTGGTTAAACACACAACTTAAGATTGTGTTAGAAGGTACAGACCACAACCTTTATCAGAAGTTAAAACAGCAGATTACCAGTGTACAACCACATCTGCCTTGGCAGAGCTCTGCAGTAAATTTGCACAACTCTCCCCTTTCTGTAATAACAGTCTCTGCTTAGCTTAAAAATAGTTTGTGTATGAAAGATGGAATAACAGAATGTATTTTAATTCACCCTGGCCATTTGGTGGCAATATACCTGCCAGACCTACAGTGGCACAAGGATAATTAATTGAGACACTGCCAAAGGGGCATAACACTTTTACTGATAAATTCTTTACATCTTTCCAAAGGGTCACAGCCAGTATTTCAGCTTTAGGCTGGTTTATTGCCTGGAGCAAATTTGATTTTGATAGACTTTCACAAGCTATAGAAAAGGTGATCTAGAATGGTTACATGTTTCAAACATGAAAAATGTTCCAGGGAAAATAGAAAAGCTGCTGCACTTGAACTTGTTCATGCAAATAAAGACTTACCTGAATATAAATGATGTGCATTTCTGAACAAGGCTGCCGAGCTGAAAAAAACCAAAGCATATTAATATTATAATACCAAGATGAGGTCTTTTGATCTTGGTTTGATAGAGATGATTTAAAATCTAGATTAAGGAGGTCATCACAGTGCAAATCATGGAGAAAGAGAAATGAAAAACCAGAAAATAGAAATCCTAGAAGTAGTTATTTAGTGAAAAATCAATTTAAACCCAGTCTAAAATATGTTCTAAATTAGAAACACCAGTGAATTTTATTTTTTATTAATTCTCCACTGTCCTTCCAGCACAGACACAACAAGCCTGATATTAAAGTGCTTTTGCTAGCACAGCTAACTTTGCTTGATGCATCAATCCTTGCCAAAATACTCATTTACTGATATAACTGTGCCAGCAGACTTTTTGGTGTGCATTATCCAGCCTCATACAAGGTTTGCCTCTGCCTTTCTTTCCACCCTTAATTGGCCATCACCCTCTTTAGGCAGTTGCACATCTAAATGAAATACTGCAGTGATTCAGCAATGACAGCTACAGGTTTAAAATGTTTGAACTTTTTTGTATGCTAGTTTAATATAAGTAAACTGTATAAAATCATCAAAACTGGTCTGATGTCAGTCTTGTCGGATTCTCCTGGTGTGTTCCTGCATCTGAGCAGGATTAGAGAGAAACCTGAAAAGGTTTTTAGCCCCAAAGGGCAGATGCTGCAGGCAAAAGTGCCCATTACCTTCAATGATGATTGAATATCATCTGTGGCCACAAATGCCAGTTTAGAAGTGATGTCAAGTTTCAGATGAAAAACTAACACCCTGAAAGAGAAAACTAAACTGGGAACTACCTGAACACCAGACACTGTGCTCCAGATTCTGAAGAAATAGCAATGGGAATGCTAAAATTTTATTTCTACAAAGATTTACGATTCTCCCCTTATAGAAAAGTTGATTATAAGAGTTTTCAGGAAGAAAAAGTAGATCAAGGATAGTTCCAAACAGGAAGTAACAGTGAGGGGCATTAACAAGATTTATATCAGTAGCCATGGGCAGCATTTTGGTGGGTACAGAGGGGTGGGAAATTGTGTGTGCCTTTTGTTGGAGTTTGCTTGTTTTCTTAGGAAAAATAAGAATTTGTGCTCCTTGGCTTAAGAAACAGCTTTGGCAGGATAAAAATGGAAGTAAGGTTCCTTCTTACAGGTCAAATTCCAGCAATAATAAAACAAGGCTATAGGTACCTTCAGTGGATCTGTATATATCCCCAGGCTGTCTGTGAAGGCTGTGCTGACTTACAGGGAATGAAACCTGGCATGGCCTTTCAGATGTGGGTAAATTAGGTCAGGCTAATGTGAAACATAATCAGGCAAACACTCAGGAAAAAAAAATGCTCAAATGGTTGTGATGCCCATGACACACTAAATGAAACAACAGCTTTTTGAGAAATTCAGTGAACTTTTATCTCAGTTATTGTGTCAGGTACTAGATTTGGAAAGGGTCTATCAGATCTATTCACTTACTTTTTGAGCCAAATGTTTTGGTTCCAGGTTTGTAAGTTCTAGACACATGCTGACTTGGGTGAGATCTCTGTGGTGCAGATGCATCATGTCTAGGAAAAGAGCAGCCTCCTTGAATGAGGACAGTTTAAGAAAAAATAAAATAAAATAGAGAAGCACAGGTGCAAAATTATGAAAAGTAACAAATGGAAGATGTTTACTACAGAACTATATCTCCTTTTACTTTTTGTTTCCTGCAAAATCTGATAAATATTAAATACCATTAAATATGAGATTTCACTGATAACACTGGAGTTCTGATACTGTTATTACTGAATTCCTAGTGCTAATAAAGCAGAATCTTTGAATACTTATTGAAATGTCTTCTAAACAGTGAATGGGCCATTAATCCTGCTTTTTAAAAGTTAATACATACAGTGTATATTTTCTCAATGATCACGCTGTTTCCAGCTACCAATTATAACCTGCTTTTCTTCAATCTAAGGAGCCCAGACTCCTTCAGCTCATACAATATGTGAATATATTTGTGCCATCTCAAAAGCAGATAAGCTGAATTTTTAGATGTTTTATGTATGGGATGTCAGTCTTAACAAATGTTGCAAATACAGCTCAGCAGCATAACAAGACTGTTTAAATCCTATATATTAAGAACAAAAGTAGAGAACTGAGTGACATTTTACGTCAGTTATTGCTAATATGAATGATGAACGATATCTGGAAATACACAGAAATGTGTGTGTATATCTCAAAAATAAAGCTTGCTTTGAAAGAAATGGTGCATCATTTCTTTTCTTCTCATATCCAGGACACACTGAATGAATTTCAAAGATTAAGAATGGAAGACATCACCTCACTGCAAGTTAACAGCCTTGGCTTTAAGTATCTGCTTTCCCCACATGCTGCTTGCCCTGTGTAAAGCCATGCTGGCAGTGTGAGACAATGGAATTACAAAGCTTTTCTAAAGTAGATGTGTCTCAAAAATTTAAAGTGTCATCTTTAACAAAAAATTTCACTTTCCTCTACTTTTGTTACATCACGTCCACTCCAGATGTTCCCCTGCCACGCTGTGGAGTCCTTCCCACAGGAGACAGATCTCCATGAATTTCTCCAATGTGAGTCCATCTCATGAGCAGCAGCTCCCTGCCAAGTGCTGCAGTGTGAGTCCATCCCATGAGCAGCAAAACTGCTCCAACAGTAAAAAGTGTCCATCCCATGGGCAGCAGTCCTCCCAAAACTGCTGCAGCGTGGGTCACTCTTCCATGGGGTGCAGTCCTTCAAGGACAGGCTGCTCCAGCGTGGGCTCCACTCTCCCATGGGGTCACAGACTCCTCTCAGGCATCCACAGCTCCTCCCCAGGCTGCAGGTGGATCTCTGCATCCCCATGGATCTCCATGGGCTGCAGGGCACAGCTGCCTCACCGTGGTCTTCACCACAGGCTGCAGAGGAATCCCAGCTCTGGTGCCTGGAGCACCTCCTGCCCCTTCCTCTCCACTGACCTTGGTGTTTGCAGAGCTGTTCCTCCCACGTATCCTCACCCCACTCTTCTCTGGCAATTACAACTGCACAGTAGCTTTTTTTATTCTTTCATCTTAAATGAGTTATCACAGAGGCATTTCCACCCTTTCTAATTGTCCCAGGCTTGCCAGTGGCAATTCTGTCTTTGGAGCCACCAGGGCTTGTCTCTGCCAGACATGGTGGAAGCTTCTGGCAGCTTCTCACAGAAGGCACCCCTGCAGCCCCCACTGCTACCAAAACCAGGCCATGCAAGCCCAGTACATCCCCCATCTTCCTTAATATTGCCATAAAAGAGGACAAGGAATAAGTCAATAAATACAAGTGTCACATTTGATTTCTGGGAGCTCACATGACCTTCCTTCCCAGTTCAGCATTTTAATCCCATACGGGGTTAATTTTCAATTCCCATTCAGAAGTGCTTCCATGGGGTAAAATGTTTGAGCATTTGCCTAAACTTTTAATTGAATGTGGGCCCAATTCATCATTGTTCACTTGATTTGCATTTGGGAGTAGGTTATTATTTTTTGAAAAGGGTTCTGCAAAATGCAGATTTTAGATTGTTTGACAATCCAAGAAAGTGACTCAGTGGGGAAGTGTGCAGTGAGTACATCAAAATGAAGAAATAGTCATGAAAGAAAACCATGAAGATTTCTGAAATGTTTGGTGTATTTAAACTTGTGAAATACACAATGTTTAGATCTATATTGTGGTCAATAGTGATTTTCAGTGCTGTAGCAGATGTGTGAGGGACTTGGGAGGCAAAGAAATTTTCTAACCCAGAGCTTTTAGAATGCTCAACCATCTAAACCAAATATTTTTTTATCATTACTCAGAAATCAATTAAATATAATTAGCAAAGTATATATTACATACAAGCTAATTCAAATAAGCTACCTGTTTTATATAAGCTAATGGGTGGTTCTTTCTGCCTGCAAAACAACCTGGCAGACCATAGCAAACCCCATCATGATAAGCATTGCTACCTTGCAAGTGATGATAAGGGCATAATAAACATTAAATTAGACAGCTGCACCATCTATTAATCATGAAGCAAAGCAGAATGCTGCCCATTGTTCTACACAATGGATGCTGTACCACCTGAGCATAGTGTTTCCTGAAAGCCTTAACAATGGTTCTGTTTTGTTTTTTTCTTGAGCTTGTCCAAGATGTATTTTTCTCTAATCTGAAAATGGGATGACTAAAAAGGGGTATGACAAAGATCTACAAAATCATGAGTTGTATGGAGAAGTTGGATGGAGACCAAGTATTCACTGCCTCTTCCAAAACAAAACCTGTGGGGGATCAAATTAAGCTATTGGGAGCTACACTGGAGACAAATGAAAGTTTTCTTCATGTAGCAGAGAGAAGATCTAAGGAACTACATGCCAAAAGATGCAGTGGGTGCCAAAAACTTGCAGGAGTTCTAGGAGACACTGAACAACTTCACAGAAAATAAAACCACTGATAGTTATGAAATACTCAAGCACTGTATCTAGATCAAGAAGTCTCTGAGCTTCTCAGCAGATGGAGGCTGGAAAGTATCCTGTGTACTTACCCCCTTTGTAATTTCTCAGGAACATTCCCATTTGGTCACTCTCCCTTTGCTCAAGAACACTTCAGCCTGTCCTGAAGTGGAGACTCAATGTGGGAAGAAACAATTACAGAAGACAGGAAATAGAAAAGGTGGAGGGGAAGATCAAAATGAAGAAGAGAAAAAAAGTAAAAAAGGAAGAGATCCAGACCACTCTTGACAGCACTTACTGCTATCTTTAAATATATGTGATCTGGTGAACACTGGTCAGTGCCATTGCAGGAAGATTATGTTACTTTATGCAGTTATATTAATATGATTAGTCAAATTATAAATGCTTTGATTAATTTATCTGATATCAATGTGTTAACTATAACAAGTTAAATAATTCTATAAAAATCAGGTATTATATATATTAAAAAAGTTAAATAAAGCTTTTGAAAACCAGTGACATCCATTTGGAATTCAGCTTCGGTAAAAACTAGCACAGCCATACCTGAATAAAACACAATAAGACTTAACAGATTTTATAGGTACCAATCTTTCATATAACCTTCTCTTTCTGGTAGTTGTAGGTTTTAACATAACAAAACCCAAGGAACAAATATGCAAGATAATGTTAACTTGTAATCCTTAAAACCACACAAAAATAGGTGAAATCCTCATTTAGAGGATGAGGGAAGACAGATTGAGAAGGAAGTGTGTTCTTTGTGAGGGAGAAGCAATTTGTACTTTTCTGGCAGCCATTCACAGCACAAAAGTCTACCAAAGAATTCAAGAAACAACTTGTGATGGCATTCCCTCACTCACCTTTATTACAGAAAAATAAGCATCCAGCATGCTCACTAAGAATATAAGACAGATTTTAGCACCTAAGGCACCTTCCTATAAAGAACTGCTGCCTGAAGCACAGGGCTGCTACAGAGAGAGAACTTGTTGTTGCAGATAGTAACAACAGTGAGGTATTTTACTTTAGCCAGTGACAAACACTTGGAACCACCAATTTCAGGCTGTGTATTTTTCCTTTTGATGGAAGTGTTGCCCCATCTATTCCCCAGAACAGCCCAGCTGACTACCAAGGTGCAGAGCAGCTGTGTAGCATGCACAGATGCACATGTGTTACATGCTCTGTTTCTCTTTTACTCAGAGGAAATCTCCATGGCTCTGGTAGAAACAAGGCTTCCAAAAGCACAACCTTTGTACCCAGAAATCAGAATAATACACTTCCAACCAGAGGAATTACTGGTACCTTAGGTAGAATGGAGGAAAATATTGTTTCTTTCTTTGCAGCCTAATCTTCAAGCAGAATTTCCTTTACATCAAAGACAACTGTCCTATCTTTCCACACAAAATTTAAGTTGGAAATGCATTGGCAACAAAATAAATTATCATTGATTCCTTATTCTTACCTCGTGCCACCCCCTCCCCTTGCACTGGCACAAATGCTGAGCTGGGTGAAGAAACGGATCTGGGCTTTCAGTGACCTGACAGTATTTTTTACTGGCCCTCTGGTGGCTTCCTTGAGGTTTCTGCAGCTTCGGGTGTAAATCCAGCCCCGCCTTTAATAAATGCAAAGGGTTTTAGAAGTCCTTCTCTCTCTTACCAGAAGCTTTATGTGAGCTTCAACCAGACTTTTTTTTTCCTGCAAGTTAACTTCCAGGTAATTTCTTTTATTCCTTAAAGTTATTAACCCTAACCTCATGTAAATATTAATGTTACCAAGTAATAGTCACATTAAGCTGAAACTACTACTCTGGGAGTGTGGGAGGAGAAACAGAACTTGAAAGATCTTTGTTGCCAAAAAAATGTGTTGTAGTTAGCTGGCAGACAGTGGAATAGTAGCTGTTGGTGTTCAGGCCATTGCTCTATAATTACTCTTAAAGGCCTTGGGAAACATTCAAATTCAGTTTGAACACCTCAGTTCTGAATTAAAGGCTATCAATGCCAGCAAAACAACAGCCACAGGAAATCTGAAAGCAATGGAAAGAATAGCTCCTGGTTTACTCTTCAGATCTCCTGGGCTTCTGCATACAATGCCACTGCAGCTGCGTTCCTGTGTGACACCTTTGGGAAAAGAAATAAAGAAAAAGATTTTATAAAAGCCAAGCTAAAAGCCCTATTTTAAATTTTCTTTGTAAGTGTATAAAGCTTTAATTAGCACTACTCAGCTGGAAAGCTTATATACATTTGAATAGCAGTAAGAATTAGTTTACTTCTACATATATCTTGGCATAAACTGGGGTCACGTGTAATTATCCAAATGACAGAATCCTCTTTGAGATAGTTTTAGAGGATCACATTTCCTGATCAATGTTGGAAGTAACTAATATTAATGAGTGATACTGAACCTTTCATGTACTTCCTTTTTATTCTTTAAAGGAATTACTTATGTTCAGAGCTTCATTCACATTGGAATAAGCTGTTCCATGTCACTTTTTGTGACAATTACTGAAGTTCTGTTTTGTTCTGTGGCTCCAAAGATAATTGGCAATGTTTAACTCAATATTAAATATGAATCCTCAAGAAGGTTTTAAACCTGAATTTTGAGTGAGTGCATAATGTGAGAAATGTTTTGACTATTTTAATTCAGATGTTCTTACACTACCACCAAAAACTATATTTAGCTGTCAAAGTTATAGGTTCATCTTTGAATGTTAACGAGGTCAAAACATTTTCCTGTGGAAAAACATTAACTACAATTCAAAAATAGAAAATACTTTAACTTCTCACAGTGAAGACTTTCTGATTTGCCTAAGTCTCTTGAATACCAGATATAATTTTGACGAATTTTAGTCTGAGTGAAACTCCTTTGTGACTGCATATGCACTAAGTACATGGGTTAAAGGTCTTCCTTTAAAAATAAGGTTTTTCCCAGTTGCTCTTTTCTGATGACTCATACCAGATTCACTTCCCATTACAACTCACTAGCATTTAATGCACCTTCACTTCCAGAGCCAGCCAGCATTACCACTATGAGCTCCCCCTGGGAATGTCACTACAAAATCAGGTACTCCAAGTTCTATTAATTTCATTCATAATTATCAATGGATGAGATCCTCCACATGTATATCCCTTAAGATGTTTCTCACTGTATTGTTTAGCACAGGCTAATATCTAGTTCAGCATAAGCTAAAGTGCTTTAATTGATGCCTAATTTCGAGTCAAGGGGGATCTCCAGATGCCAAATATTTACTTGTATAAATATATCTGTATGGTGAAGTAAAGTAAATGTGGCATAAACCTGTCACTCAAGAGGGTCTTTTAACTGACATTACTGTATTCCTGTTATGCCTTGGTATTGCTTCTTGCCAAGGTTTTGCACTTTGGTTGTATGAATTTCCTTGGAAAGAATAGTTTTGTCATCTGTTTCAGATCCCATGGCACCTATGACAACAATAGGAATGGCAACAGTTTCCACTTTGAACTAAGCATCAAACACAATCTCAGACAATCTCTATCCACCTGGCAGGGAGGCATTTGAAACAAATGCTTCATGTAGGAGAACTATATCCTGCATGGGACAACTCCTGTTTCCATTGAGGCAACACTTCTGTCCTTTAAAGTATTCTTCACAAAAATATTCAAGAAACATCAGGCTGATCCAGCAGAAATCCACTGTAGAAATGCTCAGATTTTTCAATTGTTGGTCTACAGAATGTTCACTACAAACATCAACATCATTGTGTGTCACAGATACCTTCCCCTCCTGCTTCTGTAACACCCTCACACACCCAACAGTGCAGTGGAAGCCAGTCCAGGTCAGTAACTAAAAACTTACTCCAAATACTCAGAGCAGAATTGCTGAATTGTTAAGTAATGATAATTGTAATAATTGTTAAGTAATGTTAACAGTTAAAAACTGCAAAGAGCTTGATATGTTAGAAACCCTTCAAATGAGCAGGTGAATGCCATACTCCAGGACTTGTTCACATCTCTTAGATGAAGAGAGTTGAATGTAGCATTAAGTGAATACTTAAGCACAAAGACAAGACATTTACCAATTTTGACAGCTAGTACCTTGCTCTTGACTCCAGTAGTGCTGTAAGCTTTTGGTTAGGTCATTATGCATTGTCTATTTTTCCTTTTATTTCTTTTGTTTGAAATGTAAGTTTTTCTGTTGGGGAAAAAGGAAAGGATTGGCACACACCATGTGCTGCAACTTGTTGCATCCTGAGTTTAGGAATGGGGATGGGGTCTTGCCTTGAGGGAGCATCTGTGCTGTGCTCCTTTCTCACATGGATTTAAACAACATTCTCCTCAGTGTTACCAGTGGGTACCACATCTTGGGAGCTCAAGACAGATCCCAGTCTCATAATACTTTGCTGTAACTTCTGGTGCTGTCACATACAGATATTCCCATTGCATCCCTACTAATATAACTACTTCAGTTACAAACCTCTGCACCATGAAGAGTTAATTTAACTCCAGTCTGCTGGGAGCAGACAGTTTACAGCAGTAGCTCCTATCCAGGTCTCCATTGCAAACCCACTGCTTCCTGCAATATGGGAATTAATTTATGACAGACACCCCAAATCAGAACTCTTCCTCTTCCAGCAGGCATGGCTTATATTGTTATCCAAAGAGCTGTCACTCTTGATTGTGGGTCCCAATACGTAAATGAGAGTCTAGATCCCATTGGAATCTTATTCAGGATGGATTAATTTAATTTTTTTTCCTGTTTGTTTAATTTCTTGTCACGGTAACCATGGTGATAAGCTGTTCAGGAATTAACATAATATTTTGAAATATATTAATGCCATCCCATATCCATTTTAATGTGTGCCATCCTTCAGACTCTAGCTGACAATACTGTTAGTGTTGAGGTCCAATGGACTTCTGTAATACTATTAAAGTAATTGATCCAGCTCCCAGCTTCATCAAGAGGCATTTGCTACCATTTAAAGTACACTATTTCACTTTTCTGGACCAGTTCCAAAGCACAGCATCACATATGGGCAAGTCCCAGAGCTTTCTATTTATTTATTTAAGAGAAGAATTAAACCACAGAACTAGAGCATTATTCACAGTTATTAGCAATGCACTTGTGCTGAAAAGATTTTAAGGATTTATGCAACAGTATCAGGAGCAGTTCTATAGGCTGCTTCTCCATTTTATGTTCTTTGCATTACTGTACAGTGTGGGTTTTCTCATAATACTATTGTGCTACTTGCATTCACCTGTGGTGAATTTCAAAGATAAAGTGCTTCAAGGAACATACATATATACCTTGCTATATTTGGAATGAAAATTGAGGGTAAGACTTTGCAAACAAAAAAATATGTAAGTTAGATATATCATAAACAGAATACAGGAAAAAAAAAATCATTCTTTAATCACAGGCAGCAAAACATAGTTATCTTGGATTTAAGGTTGCTAAGCAACTTAGCTGGTACAAAACCTACAAAGCAGAAATCCTACTGTTAATCAACTATAAGTGTGGCAATGTCCAAAGTAACATGGATTAAGCTGATAACGTTATATTTCATAGACTCCCTTGTCTGTACAAACCAGGCAAGTCATAGTCTTATTCTCATTTGTCATTCAAATAATTTTTCATTTTATTGAAGCCTTTATCACTGCATAACAATATGGTATAGAAAACATACTCTGAAAGATAATGCACAAGGGACAGAAGAATAAATATCAAGTGATGGCAGAATTTTCAAGACGTTTTCACTTACTGCTGATACTGTACAAAGTGTCTTACCTGAAGACCTCTTGTGTCTACTCCTTACCTCGTTCATAAAAATCCCACAGCTGTAAAACTTGAAGACCTTGTAGGAATTTTGGTCTTTAGGTCTAAATGCTGCTTTTCAGGCCAGGTTCATCACTTAATTTGTCTTAAAGACATAAAAATCACTCTGGAAACTATGAACAGAAAGACAAAGGAAGTAGACAGTAATAAATCCCCTTTTAGGCACTCTGTGGACATGCTGGATGTGTCATAGTAATTACAAATAGTCCTCCAGGTATTTCCTAAATAAGCATTTGATGTGAAAAGAGGCTGAACATGCCAAAGTTGTGATTGGAGTTCCTCACGTAACTCTTACATACGAGAAAATAAGTCAGGATTTGTGAACCACAGAACAAGAGTGAAGGAGAAAGAATACCACGCTGAAATGTCCTTTTTCCAAAGAGAAGTAAAAACTGAAATCCTCCTCATTCCTGTCCAAACAAAATCCTGCAATTTCAGGAACTCTCTCCCTGGCTTCTTTCAGCATTGCCCACATCCTTGTGCACTGAGTTTGTTTGGAGCTGCCACTGGTGTCCCCAGAGCTGGAATGTGACCCCTCATTCACTGAGCTCCCCTCTATGACCAGGACCACTTGTCCTGGAGCAGAGCTGGGTGGGCTGTGGCTGGACACAGCCTCTCCTTGTACAACATGCTCCTCCTGCTTCTGCTCCTTGCCTGTATTCCAGGTTATTATTAAAAGTCTTTGTGGGAGAAGAAGGCAAATTCAAGACTGTGCTATCTAATGAAAATTATGTCTCAAGCAAAAAATTCCAAAAGTTGAAACAATGGCAGTTTCAACTTCAAAATTCAATTGCTTTACCTGATAAAATACAAAGATTTTTGGGGTCAGTGTCCAGCTTATTGGGCACTCTATTCTGCAGTTCAGATTATGGGGATAAGTGTAATAAATGCTAGAATAAATGCATTTAAATTTGATTTAGACCTTAAGTTAAACAACCTTATTTCCCATATACCTTTGAAGCATCAAGGCTGCAACAGTCCTTACACTAACACTGAGTCTGTAGGGCTACAATTACTTTTAAAATATAAACTCTGTGACCCTTCAGATTATTTTTGCTGGGTCCCTGTTGCCTCAAAACTCATCCTATAAGAGCTTTTAATCTCAAGCATTTTTCCTCAGCTGCTCTACTGACCATAAAGCATCACAGCAAGACAGGGAGAGGAAGACATTAAATACCCAGTGAAAGATTTCTGCTGACTTTAGTAAACATTAGATCAAGCAAATAAACATGCATCAACCTCTACTTGGATTCAGTGAGAACATATTTCATAAGCAAAGCCCACAGGAAAAACACATTCATCCTTGTTTCTCTGAACCTTCAGTGGAGGGAGTGTGGAGCTCAAGCACCATGGCAGTGATCTTTTCTGTTGGTTACCAGCACATGACCATGAGCAAGAGAATTATTACATCAATTTCTCACGTAGGAGCTACAGAAGAAGTTGGATAACTCTCTGTCCAGGGAGCATGGGCTGTCTTTATAAAACCTGAAATAGGATACAACTCTTCTGCATCCCAGCTAAATGTCTAATGTTAGTGTCTCAACACTAACAGATCAGTTTTAGGAACACGGGAACATCTCTCCCTTCTCTGGGTCTCAGCTGTCTGGCCTCTGTAACCTGTGCTCTTTAACCATGCAGTTTGAACAACACGTTTAAACTCTTGTGCCCCAGGCAGTTTGAACTTCAGGTTTCTTTGGCATGAGTCTGCCTTTCTTCGGATAATTCAAACACCAATTTGAATGCCCATCTTTCTCCTTTTACCCCGGTGCTCCAAAGGGAAGACTGTCAGTCTCTTGTGACATTACTCTCTCCAAAGTAGGAAGTTCGGTTAATTTGGACTAAGAACTTTACAAACCCACGAGTGGAGATAATTTGTGTTAATAGCAGTAGACTGTCCTCTCTGGATTTTATTCTTCTTCAGTACCATTTATAAACACTACTTATAACCAAGCTCACTGTTACATCTTATTTAAGAGCTGTTTAATATAATGGCTTTCCTGTTTCGTTCTCTTCGTGCTAAGGCCAAGAAAATAAGGAAAAAAGAGAGTCATCAACTTGATAGCTCTGCAGTAATGAATAGTTATTGCTATCTCCAGACTCCTTAGGTAAATGACCCATCTAGTGATTACCCCATCCCTGGAGCGATTGAACCTGCGATCCCTGGGCAGTCTCCCCTCAAGGGCAGCCGTTTAACTTCCAGGCAGAAGCAGTTATCTTTGTCTGATCACCCCCTGCTCCTTCACTTCCTCAGCAGGGTATTGACCTGAAGCCTCCTTGTAAATCATGGTGATCATTCTCCACTGTTCTGAGTGCAATTCAGCAGCTGCAGAAAATGCTCCCCTCAGAGGATAGCAGAAAAGCAGCTGATAACTGCCTTACTTTGCAGTGCAAAATAAGTTTAGGACAAAAGCACTGGGGAAAAAGCAGGTAAATGATTCTAAATTACTCCTATACGTGCTAATCAAACCAAGATTTGCATCAACTTTACCCAGTCCTGGACTGAGCAAGAATTTCTTTTCCCTCTCCACTTACTTTGCCTTTTTTACTTCCTTCTTAAGATACAAAGAAGACTGAATTGAATCCACCCAAGTACTCTGGCAGGATCTCTCTTTGCTCTTCCCCTTGAAGTACGAACTTCAAAGGAGCGAGCTACCACACACGGCACAGTTTGATAACCACATCCCACTGCAAAGGAGTTGATAAAAACTGCCATGGAAGGCACCAGCTGGAGACAAGGAACACGCTGGCCCAGCACCATTTACCCTTCCCTTGTCCCCACAAACCAGATCTGCCCATTCTGCTTCTTGTGTGAAAGTTTTTTTTATAAGTAAAACAATTTCACTCACCTACACTTCATCTGCTGCACCCCAGAGACAGACACGGGGGGCAGCTGCCTCTCTGGGGCACATCCTGCAGAGCTCTGACTCTTGGATGCCTTTTCCCACTTCACTGTTACAGTTTTGTCACACATATTAGGGATTCATGTTAGCTCGTGGCTTCAGCTTCTACAAGAGACCTGTCTTGTTCAGCCAGGAAATAGAAGGTTTATATAACAGTAATTCTCTGTTCCTCAGCTGCTCCATGCTCCCAGAGCATCTCAGACAAGTCTGCTTTTGGAATTTCTGCCTGGCAGCCTGCTCTGGTCTCCTGCAGAGAACCTGAAAAATAACATTTATTTTACTTATAATGTTCCTTTGCAATATTTCCTGTAGTTTTACAGTAGACAAGATTAAAAAGTGCCATGACCAGCAAGGGGTTCTACAGTACGTAACAATTTAAGGTGCAATTGTTCAATAAGTTTGTTAGGATGGCAGTTTGTTACAGTTTTGCAAGAAACAGCGTGCAACAATGCAGTTATATTTAGAAACTGTCACTCTTGACTGTGAAACCTCCACTGCTTTGGTCAAAAGTCTCTCCAGTGCTTCAGCATGGTTTTTCTTTAGACTTAACTCACACTTCAGAGGAAATTGTGGAAGAGAAGTCCTATTTCTTCCTTATTTAACATCACAACAACTTCTTTTAAATTGTACGGGTGATTGCCTTTTTTTTTTTACTCTGAACTTTCCCTCTTGTGCAGAATGGTGGGCTGCAAATAGTCCACGAATTATGCACTTATCTTTCCCATTCATTAATTTCAAAGGCTCTGAAGAAGTGTATATTCCTTACAAAAATACATTAATACATAAAATGGACATTAATTCAATCAAAATAATAAAAATAATGTCTAGAATTATCTCTAAGAATTATCATTCCTATTTTTAATATGCTCCAGTACTATTTCCTTGGCTACATGAAAGGAGCTTCACTAGACTATCTGCAGGATCTGCTATAGGTTTCTATCTTTCTAATCTCAATTATCATTCATGTTTTTAATTCCAGATTGTAGCTACCAAAAATCTTGGAATGCACTGCAAAAATGGCATACCCCAGCCTCTACATCAGTTTCCATTGGCTTAATTTGTGGGCTCCCAGCCTTTATGATTTTGTGATTATCTGCTTTTCTGAGCCATTGAGTTCCCTGAACTATGTCGTTCTCAGTAGCCACACTGGAAATATTAAAGGTATTGTGGATCAAGACAATTTTTATTCTAAATTCCATACAAAACTTAGGGTTTTGAGGTGGGTGGGAGGTTTTTTGTTGATTTTTTGTTGATTTTTTAAAATGAAAGCCACAAGCCAATGAAATCTCTTGCAGTTATTCTTCAGAATTTCCAAAGTGTGCCTGTGAAAACTTTACTAAAGTAAATAGTTATACCTATTCCTGAAAACATTTCTAGGTTCAGTAGTTGACATATTCCATAAAACAAAAACAAAATAAAACCAAAACAAACCAAACTCAACCAAAAAACACCCAAAATGAAACAAAACAACCCCACCAACGCAGAGGTTCCATCAGACATCACTTGCTGCATTTTGTACCACTGTAGCCTTGCATCTCAAATTTCAACTGTGCACTGGTGCTTTAAGCCAAGAAATGAACCTGGCTGTACAGCTTTACAGCTTTAATGGCTTCATAATTCATTATATTTATATCCTATTTAGTCTTGCAGAGCATGAGAGAACTACATTGAAGACTTCTTAGAAATCAAGCTGAGCCAGCAGTCGCAGCTCACGAGACCTGGTGCTGCTTCCCTGATGTTACAGGCAAAACCAGTCCAGCCCTCTGAGTTCTGAGTTCCCCAAATACTTTATTCTTTCAAAATGACTGTACCCTACATTAACTGCAAGAGTAGGTGTGAAGTTTTGTCATACAATTTAAAAGCATACTATTGCAATTTAGTTAACAGTGCTGACTAAGCTTCCTGTGGGAAATGGTGCCAAGCTCCGTTCTGCAGGTGGGTAGGGGTTAGGAGCATTTCTGGCCCAGATACTGAAGCACCAACTAGAAGCTTCCCTAATTCCCAAGATTATGCTGTACTTCAAAAATAAGTAATAATTTTTAAGTCATAAATTTTGACTTTTAACTCTGTGTCTGAAGCATAGTGAGCTTCATAAGAAATTCTATTTGTAATGGCTGAAACGTATTTTACCATTTGAAGTTATTATAATCACTTTGAGTTTTCTTATATTATTCTGTTTTTGTTAGAAATAATTTTATCCTTAAAGCATCACCAGTAGAACCAGTTTATGAGTGATGGTAAAATGAAAGTATCTTATTTTGCAAACCAAAAGTCTTGAAATAGTGTCCTTAGTGCAGCAATAGCAAATACAGAGCAAACAGAGACCTACAGAGCTAACAGAAACCCTACATTTTGGTAAATAAGACCATTGTTTCTCACTTCTTGTTGGCCTTATATCTGCAGCCATGTGAAGGGTGAGTTGTTGATCATTTCCAGTGTAAGCCCTGGCACTGAATTCTTCCAGCTACTGTTCTGTGTTTGCTGAACTGTCCAATAATTACTAAGAAGAGAAATGAATATTGGAAATATTGCATGGTTCTTCTAGTTACCCAACATGTTTATGCAGTTTCATTATGTTTAGCATAAGCTGTCTGGTTAGATATCTCTGGGTCACTGTACACTGCTCTTTTTTCATCTCAGCCTTAGGTCTTATGGTTTATTAACAACTGTTGTTGGATTAAGAAGATTGAAGATGGACAAAAGTTGAGCATTTAAGCACTAGACTATGTGTTGGTAACAGAAGGTTTGGGGGAAACTCAGATATTTTGTTAAAATTTTCTGGGGTCTGGGGTGAAACACAAAAGGCAACAGTGATTTGGGAGTTTATGGGGATGTGTTTCAGCCTCTGCTCTAATATTTTTTCTCGAGCTGTGCTCAAGGTAGGCACTGTCACACACAAAAAACTTGTGAGTGTGGTGTGTGTCATTAAGGCCTGTGTTTTGGGCACAGAAAACCACAGAAACCAAGCAGAAGATATTAAGCCATTGGTTTCAACTGGATCCATTTAGATACATGGATTCCCTGGGCACTCAGCATGTGTGAGTCTTGGACACCAATCCTGTTTGCACTCCTACAACAGCAAGTTTTAAACAGTCCTGGGTTTGCTTGTTGTGCTCAAGAATGTACTTGTCAAAGCAAATCTCACTGTCCCCATTTACCCGATTTGGTTCACGCTGTGGACCAGTTTTGATGTACACTAACTTGATTATTTCAAGGTGCAACTAAATTGGAAGTGCACATCAACCACAAATAGGCAGTTAGTTCACAGAATGAGGTCTTAAAGCCACCCTCACCCTTTCAAAACCCACACAGTGGGTTCCTGCAGATCCACATCCACTGCTCCATGCTATTTGCTAACAAAGACACAGCCTACAGAACTGAAAAGTTTGTGGAAGAGAAGATGGTATTTTAGGACTTCTCCAGGGTGGAAGCTGGTTCTTGTACTTGTTTTCACTGTGCCCAGAGCAATAACACTTCAATCTAGAACCTAAGATCCAACATTGCAATAGTTATAAAACCTAGTAATATGAAAGGAAGACAATAGGCTGCAAATACAGAATCAAAGTAGATTGTAGGTCTCCAGCAAAATGAGAACTGAGGCTGCCAGACAGCATCAAGCCAGGAGAAAGTTCTTTCCTACTTCAGTGCTGTAAGGAAAAGCAATTGCATCAGAAGGTTAGTCTCTTTTCTTTCTATCCCCACTGTCAGAAAAGGAGGAACAATTCTTACTTATTAGGTCAGCATAGTCTGCAAGGCTTTGCAAAATAACAAAGATGCAAGTACTTCCTTGTGCCTAAGGCTTGCCCTCTCTAAAGACATATATAAATCATACACACATAATATATATATATATATTCACAAATTTTATACTTTGTTGAGCACTTTCAGAGATACCAGCATCAGCTGGGCAGAGCAGGGAATGTGTTTTCAGTGAAAATACTTTGGAATGCAATTTTGTGTTTTCACAAAAAGTGACATCTTCCATATATACCAATGCACCACAACAAACACTCCAAATTGCTGGTTTGTCTGGTTCTAGCAGGGTTAACCTGACCTTGTTTTTTAGAAAGATTTTTTTCCAGCTGAAATATCTAACTCTTCACAAATGACCTCAAATTCAGCCACTTCCCACCTCCCACGCTAAATTATGGCTATTTTGTCATGACAAATCTGCTGAGTGGGACTGCATCTGCAATAATCACATTTAGCAAGAAATCAGATTAAAAAGCTAATCAGGGAAACACATTTTTGTGCATTTTGGTATTTTTCAATTTATATGAAACAAAATGGAAATGTAGAATATATGAAACTCATTTCACCTTTTGAGGGTGAGTGGAAAGACTTATTTTAAAGAAAACTTTTTGCTGTTTGATAAAGACAGTTAAAATTGGGCATGTTAATGGTACAGCATTTGGGAAAAGGTATGTATTATTTTAAGGCTAATTTGATAAATTGCCATCATTAAGGACCTGATAATGGTTAAGTCTAATGCAGCTGCTCAGGTGCATATGGGTAATATGATGGCTGCTTTTTGTTCTTTTCCAGAAAATGCTTCACTTGAGCACTGGTGACAAAATGGGCTGATTGTCACTACATCCCATCCTGAGGAACAGAATTTAACTCTCAGAAGTCATGCAATTGGTGACTTGGTTTGAAGTCAAATAAATTAGAATTAGCAACAGTATTACCCTTAGGAATCTCTCTAGGATCCAGACTGAGATAATTACTAACATACACTTTATACTTAAACCATACCATTGCAGTGCACCCTCACGCCCAAGTGGATATTTCCACATAAGGAAAAGGGTTTCAGTTTCACCTCAAGACTTTAAAAGAAGAAAAACAAGAATATTTCTTGACCTTCTTACCGTGGGTTGGCTCAGTGCCAAGACAAAGACACCCGTTGGTCTCTGTAGCTGTTCTTCAGAAATGCAGGTAATTTCTATTGGGCAGCAAGCCAAAAGCCTTCCTAAAACATTAAGTCCTTAAGAAGGAGCACAAAGCCCCTCAGTGCTTTTTGGGATGTCTTAGGCAGGTGTAAGGGGCTTTCCTGAATCTGTGCACAGCTTCTGCTTTGTCTTTGTATTGTTTGTTATTTTCTCATTTATTAAAACCTCTTGCTTTTCAAACCACACCCAATGAGCCATCTCACAATCATTATAAGCCATTTTTGTGAGGTGCTGGACACCCTCAGAGTGTATTGAACCCTCGTGGAGGTAAAACCATCTGACTCAGTGAGAATTTCAACACCATACCTGAACCAAACTCGAGGAAAAGCAGGAGGCTGTAGTAATGCACCCCACACCCCCAGCAGGTGTTTCCAAATAGGGAAAGTGTTTCAGTTTATCTCCAGACATTTTAGGAAGTTTACCTAGATTTTTCCATACCCTCCTGGCAGTGACTGGCTCAGTGCCAAGAGAGAAGCATCTATTGAACCTTTTCGCTGTTCTTCAGATCCTGTATCTCTCCCTATTGGCCAAATTGTCCCTCCTAGAACATTCAGGGTTTAGGAAGGAGCACAAAAGAAGTAAGAGGCTTTTTAGAGTGTTTGTAGCAGGGTGTCAGAGGTTTTCTCAGACACCTGTGCGTGGCTTTTCTTTTGTTCTCTGTAACATTTGTTATTTTTCTTTATTAAACCTTTTACTTTACAAAACACCTCTGAAGAGCCATCTCACCAATTGATTTTAGCCACTTCTCTGCAAAGACTGGACCCTCAGAGATTGATACATTTACACGTGGTGTACAAAACTCTGGCCAGGTGTTAACCTTATCACGAGGTGAACCTAGGGCTTAACTCCAAAGACACAGGACCAAGTTACACTGAGCAGTTTTGGCTTCACTGAGCTCAGAGTGGACCAACAAGTTTATATTCCCTCAGCTTCAGGCATTAACTTGAAGTAGAAGAGTGGCTGCCTTGCCTTATGGGCAGTAACTGCAGAGAGGTGATGAAATTCTTAGGTGGGAATCAAATCTCTGGAAGAACTAATCCCTCTCTTATTTCTATGGAGAGTTTTAATTGATTGATGTTAAATAGGTTGAATTTAGATTTGGGACTCTGCAAATTCATAAGAAGAAAGGTTTGGATCCATCACGCTTGTCTTGATCAAATTTTATGACATGCAGAATTTTTACAAGTAATTTTCATGGATTGGTTTGACTCTATGTAGCTGGTGGAAATAGAAATCCTATTTTATTGTCAAATAAAGACAATATTTACCAAATTAATATGCAAGCCCCTACTAGATTTCCATTTTTTTCTCTGTTCCCTGACTCTATTACTATTTAGGGTTTCCTGGTGTCCAGATAACCCATATCCAACAAAAATCTTGGAAGGAAGTCATTATTACTCAAAGAATGAAAGGATAAAATAGGCAAAAAAATGAATTATCTTTGGATGGAATTTACGTGGAAAAGAACAGAGCATATTTCACCTTGACATTTTCGATACTACAATCACATCAACAAGGACAAGGTGTATTTATTTTATTGACCAACATGTCTGGAAAAAAAAATCAGAGTTGTTCTTTTGCCTTTAAAAATTTCATAATGGCATTGAAAAGGGGTAATTTCTCATGTTTTTAATATAAAATTTAATCTGCACTTAATTATGAAAGGAAACCATGTAATCCACTTAATGAGATGGAGTTAAAAATAGCAAAAAGGGGTACTATAATATATAATGAATTTTGACAGCATATTTAGGGAAATAATAAATTCTATCCAAGAAGTTGAAGAATTGAAAGAGGAAGCAAATTCTCATTGTGTGCCTGAAGTCTGAAGGGCTATTCACCAGGGCACTAACAATCCTCAGAGCCAAAGCTCAAGATCTCATTAAAGCAGAGAATTCTTTATGCATATTAAAACACTAAGGTCTGGCTCTTTGCTTAGCTGTGCTGCACAAGTGTAAAATCTCACTTAGTTCTACTGCTACTTTTCTGTCCAGCTTTACCAAAGGGCTTTTGAACTGGAAAGCTGCTCTAAGAACTTCTGTAGTGTATATTCTCTTTCTTACCGTGGTGAAATCAATCCACATTTGGTCCTGAGAATGCAGTTATTCTGTCATCAAAGGATTTATTCTGTGAGTAGTTCACAAAATAACACGTGAAGCTTTATGCATATTAAAAATGATGCACAGCAGGCTTTCACATCCTCAGGTTGTGCAACCATACCTCTCACTTACATAATCATGATACATAAATATTCTTCACATCATTATCTACTCTGTATACCAGATCTACAGTCAGCAAAACTGTAAAAGAAAAAAAGTCTTTAGCTAAATGAATCTCTTCTAGAAAAAAAGTCATCACCTTCCCTCAAAAAATTGAAAGAAATTAAGCATAAAAATTGAGGGAAATGGGTAAAAATATCTTCCCTGTTAAATATACAGTACTCAGTTCAATTAAATGCTGTTTAAAGAATAAAGAGTTCTAAAGACATTTACTTTCTTTTTCATCCAAGCATGTTAAAGTATAATTTGATCACCATCCAGTCTCGGGTCTGTTTCTACTCTGAAGGGCTACAGTCTTACATTGCAACCCATAATCAATGCAACAGCTGCAAGCTCCAGACTTAAGGCTGAAAGTAAAGTTCACTTTTTAAAAATAGTGAATAATTAATCATTGCAAATAAGGCCTGTGGTAGCTTCTCTTGCATTTGAGCTTTCAAATAAAGATTAAATATCTTTTGGGTCCTTTACTGAAGTCACCAAGGCTTCTTCAGTATTCTGAAGGATGTCCCTAGGAGGTGATCCCTCAAAGATAGATATTGAGCTCCTGATGACCCCAGCCACAAAAAAGTTTTTACCAATCAGCATGAAAACTCTTCAGAAACTTTCAAGCCAGCACGACTCTACTGGAGCCTTCAAAAACTAATGGACTGACAGACTAAATTTTACTATTGTACTGAGGAGAAGCTTTTATTCAAAAAACAGAAACATTCCTTCTCAGCTGTCCATTAAAAACAATCAGTATTGTTGATGCCTTCTCAAGTGATTTAATCCCTGTCTGCGTTCTTATCTTTCTTTAACAATTTGAATAATGTCTTTCCTCATTTTTATGCACTATTATCAAAGCAAGCAATTACTGGGGGGGAGGGAGAGAAAAGATAAATAACCTTTTAGACTAATGGGATGGAAAAAGAATAACATAAGAAAGCAAGAAGAGGCAGACTTGCTTGGCCTCAGAGCAGTTGCCATGGCACTGCATCTGACTTCTTGTCTACAATAGCTGCAGATTTACTCACTCTCTGGCAGGTAGCAGCAGTCATGGGAGTTGGTTTTCATCCTCTCTGGGAGAGGGAATTTATTTACCCCTCACCTCTTAGGCACTAAAACTCAACCTTGTTCACAGTGCCAAGAAATACTGAGCTGACTGTGAATTTCACAGAGTAGGAGTCAGCCTACATCACTCCCCACACTGACTCCTCTCATCCTCAGCCTCTCACCTTCATCACTGAACCTGTTCCAGTCAACCACTCTCCAAAACTTTTTCAGTGTTTTGTATAGAAAGTAACTCCTGTTGCTCTCCTACTTCTAATCCTTTTCAGTCTATAACATACTTTTTCCTTTCCTTCTCTGAAATTTGTCATATCTGAGTGACCAAGATGACAAAGTCCAAATCTTATCTTCGTAATAACTTTTTAGACATTTTCAACGACTGCACCTATCAATCTATATAGTGTCAAAGAAGAAAGGAGAAGCAATAACTACTTCTCCTCCTAAAACTTAACCTGATTGAATAAGCTGATAAAAAGACAAATATTCCTGCAGCTTCTTTTGGTGCACTTTCTCTTTCTCACTTAAATAACATCACCTATTCTCAGTATTTCCAAAAGTAATTTCTGCCTTTGAGTGATCTAAATATCTTCTGGCTGTACTCCAAGCATCCATTTTTAGCACCAGAATCGAAGGTGTGCCTTGTCACCTCCAGCTAAGTAACAAAAAGAGTTTCAAGTTTGTCAGATCCCTTTCCCCTCATTCAAACTTGTCCTTCTCTTCCATCATTTGAACACTCAACCCCTTTCTCCTTTAGTGAAGCTGTTGCTAAATCCTTTCTGCCTTCCTTTCATGTTGTTCTATAAACCTGTTTTCCTCTCCCTCTCTCTGATCCTGAAACCACAGTAGATACTTTTGACAGTGCCCCTTTTCCTGCTTGTCACCCCAAGTTCTTGAGTGTATTGGGAATCCAGCTGCTGACCACCCCACCCTTGACAGCTACTTTTATCATTCCTTTACCTTTCACACTCAGGCTTTTCATTTTCAGATTCAAAAGTCTCTGCCTCTTATAGGAACTGATATCTCAGGCTTTAGTTTGCCTGTGGTGCCCTCTGAAGTCTCCTCTCCCAATGTCCCATGTTTCAAGAGTCCTTTTCATAGTGTTCTCTGCCAATACTCTGTGCAAACACATGGAAGCTCCCTGGCATGGCTGCAAACATCATTGCTTAATAATGGTTTTTATTTTTGGTAACAAGAAGAGGAAGCAAAAATGCTTTTTTGAGTCAGGTCCCAAAATAAGGGTTTTACCCTCAGAAGTCCCTCTACATTCCAGCTAAACACAGAACTATAAAAAATGTGCTGCTCTGTAATGCTTTTATTCCACTTGGGGAAAAAAGAGTCTCAAATTTTCAAGCCACTTAGCAACCTTGGCACTTCAGGGCCTGAGCAGCAAGGAGCAAACAGAAAGTACAATTAAGATTCGTTCCTCAATTCTTTGTGCCTTCTGCCTTTCCTTTGCAGAGGCTCCCTCATCAGGAGCCTAAACTTCCATCCCTACAACTATCTAGGACTGCTTAGCACAATGACATTATTTATGTGTTTGTAGCTATACCCTTTGCTTCCTTTCAGAATAATGTGTGATGATAATCACCAGCTTTAAAAACCAGTGACAAGTGCCTGCAGCAGAGGAAAATACCAGCTGCAGGAAGTTGGCAATCCAGAGGTCAAAATTCCAGACCTATTCCAGCCAGACTGCTGAGTGACCTGCTGCCAAGATTAAACATGCAACTAATTTCTGCATAAGCCATAAAAATAGCTGAGATCAAGCAGGCTACAAGGCTCATCTCCATGTCCAACCAAACTCCAGATCTGCAGCCATACACCTTCACTTTACACCTTTTACCTTCTTATATTTTTCAATGAATTTGATTTAATGATATCAGGGCACTTCTTGCATTTACTTCCCACAAGTGCTCAAACAATTGAGTTTTCTTGATATAAATGGCTGTGGAGAAGGAATTAATGTCAAGGTCTTAAGCCTAAGCATTTATGGCAACCTAACATATGAATCAATGCAGAAATGATAGGCACTTTGTCATTCAGTAAATGGAAGACAGACACCATTGTGATATATAATTGAGTACCTCCAAGTAACATAGCTTGGAAATGAAAAACTAGCAGAGAGTTGTCTACAGTATATAAAGGGGAAGGCAGGGCATGAAAAGGTGAAATGGAAAAACACACGTGAAATCTAAATTATTAAAGGTTAATGAAAAGTGATACCTTACTTTTTAAATCTTGAGCTGGCAATAACTTGTCAGTCATTAGTTTTGAGTGTGAATTTCAAAATTTAGGTTATTAGCGATCTTTCTCTCCTTAGTTTCCTTCCCTTGTCTTCATTATTCCAGTTCTCAGTGAAAGAGACAGGTCTTCATGGTTATCACACACATTCCTCTGTTAGAGCTGTACCTTTCCCAACTACATTTCCCTTCCATCATAGATTTCATTCTCCTGTGGTTAGTTTGTATCATGTTGCTGAGTAAACTTTACCAGAACAGGGCTTTTTATGATTTGTTTTATAAATAATTACACCTTTTAATTAAAAAGTTAATTATAAGCAGCAACATACAGTAAGCTGTATTCCACAGCACTGGACAAGTTGCAAAACAGCTTAATACAAGTGATAATAACTGCAACTATAGTAAAAAAAAAAGTAATCACATTCAGCATTTATGCGAATTACATTATAAAAAAATTAAATGAGCATGTTTTACTAAAATATAAACCATACGATCCATAGAATGTTGAATTTAATGTCCTTATACTGTCAAGTGATTTGCTTCATTTTGCAAAAATAGCTAGTTAGTGGCACCATGTTAGAATTTAAATTACTATTATTTTTTAAAATGAAATATGCTCAGAAATTCATTTCTGCAGGAACACTGCTGACAACATGATTACTAGGAGAACACTAGGAGGAAAGGTGTCTTTCCCAAGCAGCATCTTCCTAACATTACAATCCCATTTTCACTTAAAAGTTAAACCTCTGTACAGCATTTAGTAACTTTTCCCCATTTTAGTTTCAATCTCTCTGTTACATAAGAGAAGGCAAGTGGAAGACAGTACAGACACAGCACAAACCTACTTCAACAGCTAATTATTCATTTCAGAGCACAAGTGCTCTGCTTCTAATAGATGGTAAAAGCCTGTGCTGAAGAAAAAATTCACAGAAGAGAAAAATCAAAACAATTATTTTTACAAGCAACAAAGTTGCTCTACTTACCTGACCTTGCAGCCAAGTTCCAAACTTACCCACATGTCCATTTTTAACCTCTGAAACTTCTTGGGAAACGGGGGTTTGCTTTGTGCTTACACCTGGTTCCATTTTGTTGATCACAAAGCATTTTAGGGGAGAAATACATTATAATTTCCACTTTAGTAAGATGGCAGAATCATAGTTTGGGTTTAAAGGCCCTTTAAAGGCCACCTAGTCCAACCTCTCTGCAAAGAGCAGGGACACCTTCAACCAGATCAGGTTGTTCACAGTCCCATCCAGCTTGACCAGATTTCCAGAGATGGGAACTTTTAAACTTTTTTTTTTTTTGCCTGCAGAGGTGAGAGCAGCCCTGAAACATTGCTGGGGCTTGGGAGCAGCTGCTCCTGTGAGCACAGCCACAAAAATCAGCCCCTTCCTGCACTGCCTGTGAATAACTTTATTCCTATAATCAGGATGAAGTGAGGTGGTTCTCACAGTCCAAGTCAAACACACCCAAATTCCTGCACAGCCCAAGAAAATATTTTACTTCTTACAAGTTCTACTGCCAAAACACCCTTATTATAGAATGACATCTTCAATCTTCAGCTACTAGTGAAGAGACATGCACTGATTTACCAGGTAAGATATGAATACACTCTCCCAAGAGATTTATTTAAAACTTTGACCTATCTTTTCTGTGACTCTCTGTGGAAAAAAAGACCTAAGAACACTTTTCCATAAGAAGTTCTATTTTAGCAGAGTACAGCTCAGTTTGAGGGAGGCCAGCAATGGACTGTTCCCTGCTTTTCTCCCCTCACTGTGGGGTTCACATTGAGTTCAGGAACTTTAAAAAACCTTTTTTTAAAGAAAATACCTACATTAAAATACTATTTCTTGAATAAAGAAAGTCAGAAATCCCATAGGATTAACATTATTTGGGTTTAACCCAGAAAAGAATTGCTAATTACATGTTAATGTATTTTAATAAAGTAATTTACATTGCTCAGAGTTAAATCCTACAAATGTAAAGACACATGGCCCTACAACCAAATAAACTGAACACACTGCCTGTTTTTTTTGGCAGGCTGCTAGTCACAGAGTACACACAGTGGCCCACCAGCTCTCCAAAGCAGCCCAGGACCTGCAAATTATTTCATTTGCTCAGTGATAAGGCAAAAGAGGAAGGCAGACAAGTGCACTCTATGAAATTATCAGACAGGGAAAAGTGTGGTAGGGCATAAATCCCTAAGAGAGTTGCTCAAGAAAGAACTTGTTATTTTCACAGTCACAGCTATAATTTTATTCACTGTACTTAACAGAACAGTGCAATAAAAGTACCTTTAAAATGGATGCACTCCTGAAGGAATTAAAGCATTTTCATGATTGGTAAGTTTGTTTTAGAGAACATTTATCTCTCTTTCCAGTAGTGTCAGCTTGCACTAGCTTGCATTTTAAAATCAAAAATCCATCATGAAAACATACTCTGAAGAACTTGGTCCTAATCTTCAAGACTCAGGGTTGGATTTTGTTTGTTTATTCACTCTCTAGGGAATAGAAAAAGCAGAAGAAACTTCATGTTCTTCTAAGAATATGTTCTCTCTCACAGCATTAATTTTCACCACTTTAGTCTCAGCAGGTCACCACAACTTTGCTATGTCTGAGTTTACTGTACTAGATGAAAACACATTTTCACAGAGAATTCCCCATCATAAACAAATCAGATGTTAGAAGGGAGAGAAAACTATCCTTGAAATTCCATCATCTAAAACTTCTGAAATGCCCCACAGCTGGTTACATCCAACCAACTGCACAAGTGCTGACACCAGCCTGAATCATGACTTGAGAGCTCTGCCTCAGCTGTGGGACTCCAGCACCATTTCCACTTTCCAGAGGAATAAATAGTATTTTACTATCTTTATTGTCAGCTCTGTGTATATTCTACATCTAGAACAACTGATCCAGCTATTCTTACGAGGCTGCACAGAGAACTGGCCACATCCTCACATACACTACAAGTTTGAACTTCCAGCCAGAACGACCATCTTCAAAAGGTAAAAAACTCTGCCTACCCAGCCAAAAAAATCCCCTGCTGGAAGGAACTTCCAAACCTACTGGCTTGCTTGTTTGAATCAATAACTTAAAAACTCCTTGTGCAGAACAGATTTGATTGGTGTTTTACAGTGATGCCTTCTGTCAAGGAAGCATCCAATGGGAACAAGTTACTGTATGGACTCTAATATAGCTTGCCACATTTTTACTAATGTTTTCAATGTCCACACAAGAAATTGCCCATTAAATTTACAGACCAATTTTACGCTAATTATACTCATTACACTCTGTGAGAAAACTAGGTAATTGGGTTGTTGTACTTCTATCTTTAGAAATAAATTAGAATTCCTGCTTAGTTAGAATAATTTAAAATGTCTGACTGTGCCTGTTCAAAGCATCCATTAACAAATGCTGGCTCCTACTCGACTTCCCACTGCATTAAACAGGCCATTTCTACACACAAGACAAAGCAGCTAATCAACTGGAAGTTGAAAATAAATATGCAGGGAGCAGGCATACAAACCACAGTGTTAAAATGCATTTGCCTTATGCCAAGATTCATTTGTGAATTCATCAAGTGTTACACTTACTAAGTCATGTTGATGTGTTTGCAAGATGGTTAACTGCTCGAAAACAAATAATATTTACAGTACAGTTAAAGGGAGTTGTTCAGAAACACTCCAAAGCAGAGACTGAACAAGTAGGTGCACAGAAGCATTTGTGTTGTTGCACTGTCTGGCAAAAGATGCCCCTGCCCATGGCAGGGAGGTTGGAAGTAGATGAGCTTTAAGGTCCCTTCCAACCCAAGCCACTGTGATCTAACTCTCAGATCCTTTTTGCAGCTGAGGGGCTCTGATTTCAATTCTCAAGACTCCTAAAATTGTGCACAGTCTCTATGTGGCTGTTCAGTGATCTAGGAGGGCCAGTATAACAAAGCCAAGGCATCCAGCAGAAAATGCCAGAAAGATGTGCAGGGACTGAGTAATTTTATATTTGTGAAGATTTACTAACTCTCTGCAGGGAAGCACTTCCCTGCACTTCAGAAGCCTTTGCATTCATAAACCTGAATTCTTTCCCAAAGCAGAACAGCTAAGTCTGCTCCAAACACAGGCTAACAAATAATCATACTATTATCTTAATGCCATATGTTTGGGACAGAATTTAATTTAAAACTCTGTGCTTAGCTATTTTCTAAGGGATAATAAATTTTTAGGTACAAAAAAATATCAGCCACCATGCTGTAAAAACATCCTGAATAGAGACACAATCACCCAAGTGCAGTCAGTGCTCCAAGTTTCACTTTCCATACAATGAAGATTCAGTGAGTCAGGAGGGAAAAAGAACACACACAACAAAATAAACAAAAGAACAAACAAAAGAATTGTACACATCTACTTGGAAAGCTCACATATAAATAAAAGAACAGCTGTTTTGGTTTGTTTAGTGAAAGGTGGTAATGGAAGATCAGTCACCCATGCATCAAACAAGTGCTCTACATCTGTTGACTCAACAGTGCTGTGACAGCACCACAGCTCCTCCTGAGAATGCCTTCCAAGCTGAATCCTGCAGGCAAAATCATCTGAGGAATGCTTTGTTTGAGATGTGATTAACAAAACCTCTTGGCAGTAGCTCCAGCTCAGCTATTCTTTCAGAATTTCAGAAACAATTATAGGTTAAAAAAAAAAAATCACAAACAAAAAGTCAGGCCTGGACAAGATGGTATACAAATAGGTACTGAGTTATGACTGGCTTAGATTTTGAACTTATATTTTGAACTATGGAGTTCAGCATTAGTTTACCAAGTAAAATTACTACAGCTGCTGCCTCAGAACTGAAATATTACTCTAAGATTGGGCATCCTGCTTTTGAGTCAGAAAAGAAATAGACTGGGAATATGATCACCAAATCAGAAGTGGTACTTGATGGGAATTATATTTTTAATTACAGAATTGAAAGCAACTGACATTAGGAAATAACTTCAAAGAGTTCTGTAACAAACATAAGTTCTGCATCAAATGAAAGCAAACAATAGTTCTAGAACTGGAATCAAGTAATAGATCTTCACAAAACTAAAAATTAGAATGCGTGGTAGAAAAATGGGAGACTTCAAAACATGCCTTAAGTAGTTTTTGGTAAGAACTGATGCTCTGGCACCTGAATGCCACAGCAATACACACCTTGTGAACACAAGGTGATAGAAGGGCTAAAAGAAAAGGGCATCCCATACAACCATCTGTAGCTCAGTCTAGGGAGAAAAATTCCAGGGAGGAAAAAAACCTCAGGGAGTATAATTCCACTATCAACAAAAACTTTGTTACTACTTCTTAGACCTGTTACTTTGCAGTTTCCCTTAGTAAATTGTTCATTTTGGCTAGTATTTCCACAGAATAAGTGATATTTTAATATTAGGGTACTTTAGATGTAAAAAATTCAAGGTTAGAGATTCAAGCCATTTAAACCAATGCAGGTACCAAGTAAAACAATAACTTCTTTTACATTATAATTTGGCTAAAAAGGTGGTTATTTTATACAAAGGATCACAGAATGGCTCAGATTGAGAGAAATGTTAAAGCTTACCTTGTTTCCACCCCATTACTGGCAGGGAGACCTTCTGCTAGACCAGGTTACTGCAAGCCCCATCCAAGTTGGCCTTGAACATTTCTGCAGGGATGGGGCACCCATAGCTCCCCTGGGCAACCTGTTCAAGGGTCCCACCACCCCCTCAGGGAATAATTTCTTCCTGTTATTTGATCTAAACCCACCCCCTGTCACTTTAAAGCCATCACTCCACACACCCTTAAAAAGTCCCTCAGCAGCCTCTTTAGTGCTGGAAGGCTGCTGAAATGTATCCAGTGTATTTCTGTCCCTGCAGTTTTGTCATCTATGAAAGCAGAAATTATTTGTGATATATATTATATAGATTGTATTTGAATAATGAAACCTCCTTATTTTACAATTATTAGAAAACTTGTAGATTTTAATATATTCTGGCCTATGAACAGTTTGAGGCCAAAAAATTCCCCAGTACTCACTCATTTACTGCTTCAAAATAAGGCTCCAAACAGGAACACTTTTTCTGTGGAATTTGTCTCCTCCTTTATCAAAATACCTTTTATCCCAAGACACAGCTCCAAATAATGGGGGAAACCTACATGGAGTACAAGGTGGCAAAAAATCCTGGACAGCAGCTGCTCTGACAGAAATACAAGTGCAATTGTGTGTGAACAAAACATCCAGTACTGAGAGGGTGTTTGACCAAAATCTGCTGACATTGTCTGAAAATGAAGATAACCATCAGCCACATGAAGTAGTAATCAGGCAGTTGGGTGAGAAAGAAAAATCAGCTTAAAAATCAAATATAAAAAGCCCTAATGTTTCTAACAGGGAGAAAAAAAAGCAGTGAAAAGCTGGTCTGATACCAAGAAGGTGCCCCTGGCACCTCAAGCTCTCTGGGGGTCTGAGGGAACACCCTTCCCTGGCAGTGGGCTGAGAACACAGGGTGCAACAAGCACAGGTCACTTCTGGGGTAACATCTTCTGACAAGGGTGGGCTCACACCACTGAAACCTCCTGGTAAAGGGACAGGGGGGAGCATTCACCTGCAAATTTGAGGGTGCATGTGTGGGAGCTGTGGGGGTTGTTATAGGAGTGTGTTTAGGTATGTGAAGGTGTTTACTCAGGCTTTGTAAGGGTATAGCAGTCATTTATCTGTTATATTGCTGCTATTAATCCTGCATCTATAGTTAATGGACTAACAATTAATTACAAGCTATCGATAAATCAACAAATTACTTCAATTCTGATTTCATTTAAATAAGGGTTGAGCTGTTCTTCCCTTACAAGCAGCAAATGCACTCCCTTCAGTGTATTCTGCTTCACTCTGATATGTAGCTTTCAGCTAAACTTATCTATCTCAGGTTTTTATTTTTTTTATTCTCTTCTTTCACCTGAAGGCACCCAAGATATTCAGGAAATCAAACCACAATCTACACAGGTCACACCTGATTCAGTACTCAAGACTGATTCCAATCAAACCCCTACAGTAATTGCACTCCTCCAAAGTAGTGGCTACAAAACCTGGACAAAAATGGATCTTTGAAAAGTGCATATTAAGTCTTTGGGTTAGACAAATGAAAACTTAAGAGGTTTAACATACATGCTAGCCTTCTGAAGTGTGGCTTTTTAAACAAGATGCTCTAATGAATTTAATCCCTGAGATGAGGTTTTTGCTTCAGGAAATTCCAATTAAACACCATATGAAAGCTTGGTGTGTTTCTCCCCTTGCAACTGAAAGCTCAGTGTTAGCTCCTTGTTTTTCCAGAAAACATTAAAAGAGTGTCATTAATATTTTTCTTTTTTTTAACAGTGTAAAGAAATACATTTAAATTTAATTTTGTATGGTTCACTTTTGTACTTCTGCTGATGACATTTTTATAAATTAGAGGTAATGAAGAAACCTCTCTCATGTTTCAACTTCACAAATTCTTAGTCTTGAAAGTGCAGGATCTCATTCCTTCATCCTAAACAGACTCGATTGAAACTATACATTGACAGATCTTGTAACCAAAGGCCCAGACCAAGCACACTCACTGATCTGTGACTCAAACTCTATAATAAAAACACTCATGTTCATTAAGTGCAACCATGCTTCTTCTAAACATCTTTTTATTTTATTTATGGGCTCCTAGCTTTTGATTAATTAAAATAATTATCTGCTTGAATTCTTTTCTCGTTCTGTATTCAGGAGAAAAATTTTCTGTATTATGCATAAAGCTTTTTAAATTAACTAAGCTTACAAGAGATATTATGTCACCTTCACAACTACTTTTTAGGAGTTACTCACTCTGCAAAAGCTGATTCTCAGCACACATGAAGTACTAGGCTAGCAACTGGCAACCATGCTCTTCTTCACTACACTTTTAGAAAGCCATAAAGACTTAAATCTGAAAAAGAATTAAAATGAAACAGAGCCTTGTGATAAAAACATCTGTTCATAGTAAACTAAGTGCTTTCAAAGTTACTTATTCAAGCAACTAGTAGAAACCAGGAGTAACCTAGAATTCCAAGAAGTACTACAGAAAAATCCCATAATTGCAGTTAAAACCCACCAGAAAATGCAGTTATTCAAACACAGCCAGGGAAATGAACACCTTACCTGCCTGTTACCTGTTCCCTAATCCCAACCCACACTGCTCCAATGCCATATTTACTACTCCTTACTTCTATTACTCCCCAGCCCTTTTCCAATTTAATGGAGTATCTACAACTTTTTTCCCCCCCAAGGGCTAGGAAGAAAGCTACTCATCTTTTCTCCCTGTTCAGAAGATCTGTTTTCCCACTACCAAAACACTTAACTATTTATGTATGCCATCTATGAAATACAAAATCAAAGAACTGAAAATCCTTCCTCTTCTCCATAACTTGAGTACTTCAAAGGAGCACAGTAGGAGCACTTCTCCAATTAACATTTACCCAGCACATTCCACCTCCTCATTCCCTTAACACATCTGAGTCACAACCTGCAGCTCAAGTGACTGGAAATTAACCTACTAAAGCAAGGATTTACAAAGTTACATTAATTTGACACGTAACTTCACAGAAACCTACATCTGGGAAACCAGAGATTCCTCCAGAAACAAGAGAATTTTATTTCAGCCAGAGAAGAGCTATAGAGAGATGCAGCATCTTGTCCTGAGCCCACTGATGTAGCATTAAATAAAAAAGCAGCTTTCACAGAAACAAGCTCTTGTTTTAGTCTTTAGAGAGCTTTAAAGGTTATCAGACCATTTAGGGTCTCTCTCCCTTTTTCCAGCAGCATTACTGTTCTTTTCTAGGAAAACAAAAGATGAACTCATTTTCCTCAAATAATTACAGGTTAGGCTTGTAAGCAAAACCAGGACAGGATATTGCTGCCCTTCTTCTCATGATTTGCCCCTTCTCTGCCCATTTCTTATTCATTCAAAGCCTGGTCAATAAAATAACCCCCCAAACCACGACCTTACAGATGGGAAGGCTTCTGCCTACCTGGCCTGTTGGGTTTGTGCCACACACAAGTTCTGTCAAACTCCACCTGGTGGATAATCTTAAAAAAGCCTAAGGAATAAACTTGAAAAGGCTTTAGTTCCACCAGGATTGATAAACCACTCAGATACTGTGATAAAACTTACTGAAGTGTGTATAATTGGTTGTATAATCTTCATCCTTTCTGTTTCTCCCCATCTCTGTGAGTGCTACAATCAGGCAAAATCTCTGGGCAGATATTTTTTCTAAACCTCTCATATTAATGGGTCATAGTAGTGATTAATATCAATTTCTGGTAATGCAGTTCTAGACAGGAAAAGTCATAGCTCCATGTCACAGCTAAAGGGAAAATGACTCTTCTTGGTCTTCAGCCTCTGAGATAGAAAAGTGGAAAGTAATGTGTAAATGTAATTTTCAATTAGCATTTAGATAAAATATCAATTATTCAAATCTCAAACAATACTTACAGTAACTTTTAACCCATACTTTCCAACTCATAAAAACCATAATAAATTATATCTTTGTATTTGCTGGTAGTTTCTCTTATAGGACATCTCATAAATATACCTGCTACCATTCTCTACTTTCATTATACACTAGTATTTATTATGATCTACTATCCCTGAGAAATAATTCAAAAATACATCCAAGACACACAGACCATACCTGGAGCAGCCTGTGATACTGAAATGTTGGAAGAGGTATTACTTTTGAAAAGAGTAAATTTAATAAAAAGTTAAGAGTTGAACTACTTTCTCAAAGACTTGAGAGAGAAAACTACTCAAATATTTATCTAGAAACAAAAAATTAACACCATTTCACACAGACAATGCTGTGGCACAGTACAAAAACCTCTAGGGTGTGTACTTTATTACCATTTCAGGATGTCATCACTAAATAAGCACAAGTGAAGACTGTCTGCAATTAAAACTTTTATAGAAGTCTCAAGACAATTACTATTCTTGATGAGCAACTACTTTTTTCCTCTTTTAAGAAGTCCTTCTATTTTTGCCAGGTCTCCAAATGAAACTGTTGCAGAACCTCGCTGGGCTGGTTTTGCCTAAGGAAAAAAAAAAGAAAAAAGAAAAAAATATGTATAGGGGTAATTTTAAAGTTTTGTAAAAAGCTTTTAAAACAATGCTTATTTAAATAGTAACTTGAAAGAGAGAATAACAGCTTGACATTACCTGTGACTCGTGGTATTTCCAGCCAATCATGTAGTAGATCTGAAACGTGGCGGGTACGGAGCCGTCGCTGTTCCCGTACATTTCTGTCAGGGCAGGGAGGGAGAGACAAAAGGTTCAGACCATCAGCTCCAGGAAACACTCAGTTCTCACAACATCAGAGCTGAGGGTGACATATTCATCATAATGACTCCTGCTGAAAGATTTGGGACAATAAAAATATCTCATCCTGCTGCATCAATATAGTTCAAATCCTGGCATTATAATTAAGGTTAAAAATAGCTTATGGTAATGGAATTTTGTTCTGAAGTATTTGGGGTTTTCAGTTTTGCTTTGGGTTTGTTTTGGTTTTTAGTGGTTTTTTTTGGGTTTTTTTTTGTTTTTTTTTTTTTTTTTACACAAAGGCCATAGAAAAAGACACAGAAAAAAATGTTCTCAAAGTCATTTGAGATGAACTCATTGCCCCTCAAATACTGACCTTGGTATATTGCAGCAGCTGCCAGCATTGTCTCCCTGTGCAGCAGAGGTTTTCTATTCCAAGAGCAATTACTCTCCCCCATACCTAAAAATATGTTTTAGCTTTAAGAAAAAGAAGATATAGCACATGCCATGAGTTAAGTGCCATGCACTAAGGACAGATTCTTACTAAACCAGAGTAAGTACAGAATCCTCTGCACTTCACTGTAAGAGAGAACATACCACAGATCATTAGGCGAGTTTCTTATGTGTAAGAATACAAAACTTTTAATTCCTGTGCTTTGCAATTTACAGTTTGCATTGCCAGGAATCATTTCAAATTATTACTCCTTCAGCCTGAGTCTTCAAACATTTAGTCTTTGAAGTACACCTAATTTAAAGAATGAGTACAAAGAGTTTATTCAGACACATGACCGTATTGTTTCAACTGATAATCATTAAAATTACTAGTCCAAGAGATGTAAAATACAAAACAAAATAACCACAGTTCTAATCTTTTTAATCACTTACTGCATCTGAATGCTTCTGCTCAGAATAAAAGCTGCCTGTCCATTAAGGAATTACTCCAAACAGCAGTGGATTCAGTCAGAAACTCCCTGAGTTGCTGTCAGTAACTACAGACTGCATGTGAATGTGCTTTGCAATCCATGACAAATGCAATCAGAATATTAACAAAATCCTTACCCTACTGTTTGCTGTTCCTCAGCAGACTCCAAACTGAGGATATATCTATTCTCATTCCAAAGCAGTTTGCTGATTAGAAAGGCTTACAGTGGGTGGGACAGGGCTTCTGTCTCCCTTTAAGGGCTTTTCTGCACTTTACACTGAACAGGCTGATGCAGAACAGGAACCCCAGGGAAGCAGAACATTCACAGCAGACCATGAAGTAGCAAATCTTTGACTTGTGCTTCCCAACCCAAATCTCCTGACAGGCATAATCTCCTGACTCACTAGACAGCAGGAAAAAAACTAGTGCTTCCCCTGTTGCAAGAAGATTTTTTTGTATTTTTTAAAGAAAGAAACATTTTGTGATGAAAGTGCAACACTGGCTCAGGTTGCTCAGGGAGGTGGTGGATGACCCACACCTGGAAACATCCAAGGCCAGGTCAGACAGAGCTCTGAGCTGTTGCAGCAGCCCTCTTGTTAGAGAATAGAAATGAGCTGAGACACAGAATTCTTGTTTATCACAGCATGGAAAGGGTCCTGGTTTATTCCTCTTTACAGCTCAGCCATCCTGACCCCAACCATTCACTGACTCTGCCTGCAGCAGCTCCTGCTGGAGGTTTCCCTTGCAGCCTCTGACTGCTGGTTATTTCCTGCTCAACTCTGACTGCAGGGATTGGTTTGCAGACTCTGAATGCAGCTTTTACCCAGCCAGACTGTGACTGCAGGTTCCAACAACAGGCTTTAACTGCACATGCAGACTGACCTCACAGCAGAGACTCTCCCTCTTCAGGATCCTCCTTCTTCATGATCCTCTCCTTCCCTCTTCCTCAAGGTTCCTCCTCCATGATTCCCCCTCACCAGCTTAACCCACTCCCTTTATCACACTTATCTGTATTGGATACAGCTGTGACTCATCAGGGGTGAGGATGTAATGGGTAATTAACACAGATGTTGCTAATCAGGGGCCAGGTCACCTGTATTCCCTTCTCCTACACTGAGCAACCTGATCGAGCTCAAGATGCTCCTGCTCACTGCAGGGAGTTGGACTAGATGGCCTTCAAAGGTTCTTTTCAACCCACACGACTGCATGTATGATTTGGAGTTAAGAAACACACAGTAAAACTCTTCTGTGTCTGCTCCACTGATACAGAAAACATTTATGTTTCCACAAAGAATATACTTGCCTTGTAAGTCTTCCATAACCTCAAATAACCCTGGGTAGTTCACTTGGATTTCATCAGTATCCTAGAGGAATTGAGAAGTTCAGTTTTAGAGCATATCAAGCTAAACCAAAAGCATTATTTCAACCTTGCTGTACTACCAAACTATTCCCTGCCTGTGGCAGGAGGGCTGGAATTAAATGATTTTTGAGGTCCCTTCCAACCCAAACCATTCTACAATTCTATTCATCTGCCTCTTCTGCTCAAATCATGTCTTTCTAGCGAGCATGTACTATTTCAACATTTCTAAAAAGTTTTGCTTAGTAGCCCAAATGCAATCAAATTTTAACTCAAATGCCATCAAATTTCAATTTAAACGCCATTACTTTCTTCCTGATCTTAGAAGGAAGAACAAGTGTCTGCAACTTTTTCACACAGGTTTAACATTCTCTGACGTTTCTCCAGGAAAACTATCCAAATTCTACTGGGCCATGAGCCAAAGACACTTCAGCTGGTTCCATTAATCACCACAAAGCCAAAAGCAGTGGCAGTCCGGGCTATTTCTGCAGCGAGGTGCACCACGCACAGAAGGAAGCAGTATGTTCATTACTGCATCAGCAAACAGTGATTTTTTTATATTCCAGCAGCTCTGGATTGTTCTGCCTGATGGTTCTCTTACTTATAATTACCACGGTGAGGGTGTTGAAGCCAGCCCTGGCCAGCAGGTGTCCCAGGTCGGCGACGGCGGTGAAGGGCGACACGTGCGGGGAGAAGCCGCCCTCCCTCTCCAGCTCGGCCAGCTGCAGCGAGCAGCGCAGCTCGTACAGAGTGTCCCCGCCGAACATGGCCCCGATGAACACCCCGTCCGGCTTCAGCACCTGGTGGATCTACAAACACACGGGGTTCTCAGACTGTGGGACTTAATCGGCTCCAAAGCAATCACTGTAAGAGCTGTAACAGACTTTATATGGACTGTATTCTGCAGGGTGAGCTGTGAGGCAGCTTCTGGTCACACTGCAAACAAACGCTGGCTGAAGAGAGACTGTTCTCTATTTTTAAGAGTAAATCCTCAGAAATGTTCTATGTTTCCTGGCTGTAAGTGTGATTTCAGTCAATTTCACTTACTTACAGTCAAGAAACATGGAAGAAACCATGGAAATTGAGGGTGAAACTACTTCCAGCAGAATACTCCTAAAATAATATTCTCAATTAGTTTCCTTCTGAAAGGAGAGTAGATTAAGGTAAGTATGCTATTTACTTTTACCTTCTGAGAGCAGCAAAAGCACTTTTTAATGGCTTGATTTAAGAGAAATGGAGGCTTCAAGTTGCCAGCAGTGATCTCTGCACTTCTGAGACAACAGAGTAATTGCCATTTTTATTATGCCTACAATTACTTATTATTAACTTGCCAAAACAGGAACATCATAACTCAAAACACCAAGGCTGACAAGCTGATTTCTGGTCTCCTAAGTTCCAGCCCCCTTTCCTAGTGAGAAGGCCAATAAATTAATGCTTTCTTGTTTCTTTAAGAGTTGGAAATGATCTCTGGTTAAGACATCCAGAAGAGCCTGATTATATAACCAGGCTAACAAGACTGCAAGCATTTCCAATGGTTTTGAAAAAAGAAATTTTCAGTAGTTTTTTAACGAAGTGTTAACCAAGCTACTTTTTTTGTGCTAGTAAAAAATGGCAGGTAAGAAAATTAGGCAGTTAAAGGCAGTTTCCATTAGTTCTTAGTTAAAGACAGTGTTACCAACACAGGAAATCATGAAAGTTGGCCAGGAAACTTAGTTCCCTCCCCACTGTGAGACAGTGTCAGTTATATTTACTGTGGGAGAATGTATTTGACACTCTATAGAATACTTATATTCCAGTGAAAATTGTATATTTCTTTCAAAGTTTCTTTTGTAAGTACTGAAAGCATTTCAATTGATTTTTATTATTTCAGTAACAGTAGGGGAGTCCTATTCCTACCAACAGGTGATAGAACAGCACTGCAATGACTGATCAAGATGAAATAAATTAAAAAAGCAACAAACTGGTTAATATTTTCCTTGTTCTTGTGTCACAATTTTGATGTGACTGAAGTTTACACCTGCAGGAAAGAGATGAACCAATCCAAAATGAGCAAAACTGTTATTGGAAAAAAAAAAATCAGTTTCTGTCCCCAACAAGTATTTGCTTCATTTCAAAATCAAAAAGCCTTGATCAAAGCTGTATTTCAAAATAAACAGCTGAGACACAAAAATAACTTAAGCTCCATAAAGCAGTTCTGGAGAAGTGTAGTATTGTACTACAAACAGTAAGAGCTAACAATAAAAATGAACAGCCCTGCCTCAGGTAACATTAAGTACCATGATCTCAGATGTGAAGAATCCAAAATAATGTATAAACATGTTGTTTCAGTTCTTTATTCCAAACTGATGTGAGGGAACAAATCAGTAGCAATATCAACTAACGCTCCTCAAACTGCCCAAAGTATTGCAAACAATACTTGTGTGCAACATGAGTTATTTCTGTGCCTCTTATTTAAAGACCTGGAAATACAGAGTGCTCTCAATGCAACTAATGGCAAGTGCTGACTTACAGTATTAAAAAGCAGTTTCTTACCTCTTTGAAAGCTTTAGGAAGGTCATTCACCCAATGTAAACTGAAATAACAAAAGTGCACATTTTAATTTTTTTTTTTAGATTTTACAGATTGACGTGTACAATTTAATTTTTTTTTAGATTTTACAGATTAAATCAAATTTAGGGAATGCAAGTAACTATTTAATGAGCTAAGTAAGTTTCAGGAGCCAAAGCCACAAACTGGTTTCTCAAGGTGCAACTATGCTGAAACATCTGCTTGAAACTGATACTAAACAAGAACCAAAGTTTATCCACATAGGGCTTTTTTCTTTCTTTTTTTGGTTGAGAAAATGCAAGTCCTGGAGACTAGTTTGTCAAAATGCAGGAAAGAAAGAAGTTCCCCATGTGTTTTATAGGAAAATAAACAAACAAAACAGGGAGAGTAACCAGGACAGCAGTTTTTCCTAATGCATGCTCACATTAACTATGCAAGTACATTTCTAATTGCTTTTTAATGGACTAGTAATCGTTGCTGGATTGATTTGCTTAAAGCTACTCTGAAAAGAACATTATTAACAACTTAAACAAAACAAATTAGTAATACCTTAGGCTGCTGACAACAAGATCAAAGGTATCTTCTTTGAAAGGAAGGAATTCCTCATCAGCTACGACCTTGACCGTCGGGATTTCAGACTCTACAGCATTTTTCTAATGTTGGGTTAGAAGAAAAACAGCTCATCAGAAACTCACTTCTTTTGTTTTCCTGTATCACAGAACTGAAGCACTTTAGCATTCAAAGAGCTACTTACTAAAGCATTCTCTGCGATATCAACTTGAATAAGCTTTTCAACTGTTTCCTGAAATAAAATTTTAAAAGCCTATTAAATATGTAAATTATTTGGTAAATGGATGTAAGTAATTTTTTGGCACTTAGACCTATTTATAATAAGTTAGAAAGAATCTTTTCCACCCTTGATAAAAGCTTTATCTAAAGCAAAAAGCACTTTCCCCCCCCCAGCATGGCACCTGCTCCCAGGGAGAACAGCTGAGGCAGAAATGGTAACAGAAAACACATTCTATAATATAAGGCATAAGTTTAGTTAAACTAAACCATGGATTAACAGCCAAAGAAGCACCTTTACTTACAGCCTGGTTCATGAAGGGTAAACTGTTAATGGCTTCAAAGCCTCCATAATGACACTTCTCTTTGACAACTAACTCTGGCCAACAGATTCACCAAAACCCCCCC